>WELA01010273.1:199924-218578 GCA_009602735.1 Mesotaenium endlicherianum
GAGAGAGAGAGAGAGAGAGAGAGAGAGAGGGAGAGAGAGAGAGAGAAGCGGGGGGGAATGTGTGAGTGTGCAAGTGCGACAGGACGTCGGGCGATGCACGCACCGGGTTGAATTGCACGCGAGTGACCTCCTGAAGCTCGGTGGGTGTGAGCACCCCCAGGCTCACCAGCTCCTGCAGCTCCTTGCGCGAGATGTTCCACTCTTGCGCTCTCTGCTCTCTCAGAAGAAGCGCCCGCAGCAGCCGGGCCACTCATCATCACTCATGGCCGGCGCCAACAGGTGGACTGACTGACTGACTGACAACCTGGTGCACGTGCGCTGTGGAGGACATTGTATGCAGCATGCAAAGCCCCGCTGGCGCTGCTGCCAGAAGGAGAAGAAGCCGCCAGCAGGGTAGTGGCTACTGACGGACTTGACCTGATGCCATGATGCCAAAAGGATATGCACCGATGCACAGTGGCGCATGCACCTCCAAGTATGCATGGCATCAATGTTGCGCCTCAGCAGCAGCAGTAAGTGGAGGCGGAAGCCGCGAGAGGTAGTCAGTGCCCCTGCATCGAGTGAGGGAGGGAGGGAGGGAGGGGCCCACCCACCCCCTGGACGGCGCGCTGCTCGAGGATGGCCACGGAGTGGCCGTGGAGGGCGAGGGCAGTGGCCACAAACACGCCCAGCGTGCCACCACATACCACCACGTCAAACTTCTGCACATCGTCATCTTCCCCCTGCTGCTGCTCATGCCGAGCAGCGCCCACGTGGCGTGTCACCACCTGGGGTGCCGGCCCTGCTGCTTCGCCTTCTCTCCCTCACACATACGACGAACAACTTTGGCAGCATATCAATACTCTGCTGCTGGTATTCATGAATGCGCAGTTTCAGCAAGGTCAGTCAATCAGGAGAAAAGAATCCCTTCATGCTCGTTATTGGATAACGTTTTTCCTTAAGTGTCAACCAGCCACCAGGACCACTTGCAAGCACCACAGATGCGAAGATGACCAAGCACCAAGCCGGTGTTTGCTGGCTGCAAGGGGCAAGAAGAGGGCGTACAATGCCATGCGTGACATTCTGGCAGAACAACAACTAGGCGAAGCACTACCAGTCCCCCCTGGCAACACACCCACAGCTAGAAGCAAATGACAAGCGAGAGCTTGCAGCAGGAAGCAGCCCTTTCCGCACCAGTCTTCATGGTTCTGAGACGAAGCCAGCTGGCGTCAGCAGCCTTGAGGCCCTCGTACGATCCGGCGACACCAGCACCCCCTGCTCCATTCTCCGCCTCTATGCTCTCCAGTATCCTCTGCCCACATCACGTCAGAGCCGTGCTGGCAGTAGTCAGAATGAACCCCTGTCCCTCCATTCACGAGCCACAATATTTGGTCGAGGATAGCGTGTCCAATGTGAATCGGAAAGCGACAGACCATGCCCACCTCGAAAACAATCCGACCTCCAGCTTTGTCCATCTATTTGTACACACCTGTCTGAGGCAATACTTTTTGCAAGAGGCAGTTACATACATTGCGTGCGTGCAAGTGCAACATCATGCATCCACGTATTACAAGCTATCTCCCTGAACTAAGCAAGCAAGACAAAGGTAATGCTGGAAAATGAGGGCAGAATAAGGTCCGGCATCACAAAATGTGGGCAGGCTATTGGTAGTTCCTTACCTGAGTTCTACTTTTTTCTTGGGCACTAAGCCCACTTGTGATTCTGCCTGCAGTTCCTATGTTTGATTGCTGGCGCTTTTTACATATATTTGGCAACATATAGCCTTGGCTGGAAGCAAGATTGAACACATTTTTACTGCCTCTGTCCGAAGCCGGAGCTGGTAGCCTTCTGAGATTTTGTAATACGTCTTTTTGGGATCTTATTCTGAAAGGTGACTGATGATGTGCGGAGCAGTTTGACGACGCATTAGATGCGAGCTTGGAAAAAGGTCCCAAGCCATGAGCCGATTTAACTGTAAAGTAGAAGTTCAAATTCACGGTTGCCATTCTACAACTGACACTAACAGGAATTTCAACAACGGAAAGCAACAACATGGACGATCATGCTACAACCAATGCATGTTGAGGGACGAAAAAATTGAGGTGTACGTGCAGCTGAGGTTATCCTGTAGTCGGCACTTTTATGGAGCTTGGTGTCATTGTCTATGTTGATCGAGAACCACGTGTCGACCCTCGAAATTCAGAAGTCAAACTTCAGTGTCGTCTGGTGCACTTTTGTGCACTTTTGTGCACTCTTGTGTGCTCTTATGTGCTTTACTTTGATCACGGTGTTCTTGTGTACCGTGCCAACGATCATTGCCCGACCCGGCCTGGAGGGCTTCGAGTTGGCAAGAGCTCTATCTTTGGTTGCGAAAGGACCTGGCCAGCGAGCACTAGTATTTAAGTTGAGACGGTGCAGAATTTGTGCTAAGAGGGAGAATTTCTTTTCTCCTCGCGTCTCTACCACGACGTCGTTTGTCAAAAGCGAATAGGTCATGCTTGAGTTGCACATGCTCATTACGGCCAAGTCGCTAGTCTGAACTATCGGCCTAGTCATCCGGAAGTCCCTTCTCATTTCTTTTTGGAAGCCCTGCATGCACCTGGCCTTTCGGATATGGGTAAACAACCTGGCCCATTGGCCGTTGCTGCAATAGCTGGCGCTATTGGAGCTGCTGGAATTCTTGGAATGAAGCTGCTTAAGGGAAGATTCACTTTTGAACAATGTGAGTTCATGTCTATCTGCCACTTCTCTCACGCAAAGCATAATAACCTGGTGTGCAAGTCTCGCGGCACTTGTTAGTACTTGGATCAATAAGTTGAACTCTTTGTTGTGTATAGAGCTTGCTTCTATACCTCAACAGACAAATTTGCTGCTTAAGCCTAACCGCATATTGAAGAAGCATCTTGCACACAGCCCCCTTAAGCTGCAACTTAGCGGCATGACTACTACTTGAGGCCATCTCGATGTTGAGAGAGGAAGCAGTGGGCTCGGAGACGTCGCTTAGCCTCTAAGACCTTGGCCTCTGAGCTGCTCTGTGGTTTTTACGAGTTACTTGCATGAGAAACCAAGTGCCTGACACAAGAAGCCCCTTACAAGATTACTCTCCGCATCATGCTAGAAAAGCTTATGTGGTAAGTTGACTGTGCTCGTCTCTTTGCATGACTTAAACAACCAGAACCTAGCATGAGTTCAGGCAGTGTGTAGTAGGAGGAGTGAAGAAGTACGAGCTGAAGGTGCCAACTTGGTTGGCACAGAATGTTGTCCACTTCATGGAAGGTGCCCCTTGAGAGCGAGAGACATTCAGCTCAGCCCTGCTGGCTGCTGCTCTCCTGGACAGCACTGGCTGCCCAGGGCTACCGTGACGCAAGTGCACTGTGGGCAAGGTGCAGTGGAGGCGTGCTGTGTGGGCACCTACGGCCGAGATGCGCCCGGCATCCGCATCCGCTTTGACCTCAGCCCGCTGCAGATCCACCAGGAGGTGGAGGACATTATAGCTGCTTCCGAGCGCGTGCATGATCAGATTGCTGCCGTGCCTCTTCATCAGGTGCTCTGCCTGCCTGCCACCCAGCTGGAAATGACAACAGCCCACCCTCTCCTGCTGCTGGTGCTGCTGTTGCTGCGTGCCTCCTTGTTCCTGACAGAAGCAGCGTGGGGGAGGGAGGTGGGGGCAGGTGACATATGAGAGAGTGATACAGCCGCTGGCGCTGCTGGAGGCGGAAGAGTTTGCGCACAGCCAGGCGTGCGAGCTCCCCGCCATGGTGTCGCCCAGCAAGGCGCTCCGGGACGCCAGCAACGACGCCCAGATTGCTCTGGATGCCTACCATGTCAAATGCAGGTCAGCACATAGTGCCCCCCGATCTTTCTATGGCAGGAGTAAGTCAATGAGTGCTCTCTGCCTTGACTCTCAGGGGGGCTACTGTCATGGGTGTGTGAGCAGCATGCGGGAGGACGTGTACCGAGTGGTGAAGGCGTACGCGCAGCTCAAGGAGCCTCTGCCGCCCGAGCAACAGCGATACGTCGATCGCCTTGTATGCTGCCCTTGCACCCCCTCCTCCCTCACCTTCACATCATGGCCACCTACCTCGCTGTATTGACGAAGTGGAGGGTGGGCGCCCCTCTCACTCTCTCTGTCTCTCTCTCTCTCCCTCTCTCTCTCAGGTAAGGGACTCAGAGAGGCTGGGGCTGAGCCTGGACGCGGCCACGCGGGCGCATGTGGAGCGCCTGAAGACGCGCGCTGGCGAGCTGTGCATCACGTTCCAGAAGCATCTGAATGAGGACAACACTTTACTCTACTTCACGCGTCAGCAGCTTCTGGGCATGCCCCCCGACTTCATCTCTGTAAGCAACCCTGCCGCTGCTGCTGCTTGTGCCGTAGACTGCCAATACCTCACTCAGGCATAGCTGAGACCCTTGCTTCTCTTCTTGCCTCCGTGGGAGCTGCGGGCTGCTGCGCAGAGCTTGAAGCCCAAGGAGGCGGAAAAGGAGGGGGCGGGGGAGGGGGAGGGGCCCGTGGCATTGAGCGACGTGAGCAGCCGCTTGGTGGAGCCCTTTCTTCCGCTCGTCAGCTTCATAAGGAACCTGCACCGCCGGCATTGCGCACCCGCACGATCGCACGAACGCACAAAAAGTAAAGAGAGAGCATCCCACGGACGAGGAGGGGAGAAGCATGGGGGTGAGGGGTTCAGTCTCGGGCCGGGCCTGCAACGGCGCAACGCGCACGATGGGACGACACGCACACACATACAAGGAGGAGGAGGAGGAGGAGGAGAAGCACGCGAGTGAGGGGCTGCGGGGCTCCCGAGGTGCAGCGCCAACAACGTGAGAGCTCCGAACGCATCCACGTGTCATTGCCTCCGAACAACGCCAGTCTCACACACGTATCTGCCCCTACAGCGTGTTCCCCGGCGAGCTATGCCCGCATGCTTGCTCGCAAAGCATCACTCCTAGCAGCAGAGTGCTTGTGCTCGAGCGTGCGCGCAAGACTATGGGCACAACGAGAGCAAGACAAGCAGCAGCAGCCGACACTTGTGCGCACATCTTTCCCCTTCAATCCCCCTTGTTTCTTTCTTCACCAGCTGAGCGTTGACGTGCCCCCTTCAGCAGCTAACACTTTCATACCCCCACCTCCTCCCCCCCCTTTCCCCCCCCACTCAACCCTAGACAGCTAGCTCCACTGTGGGTTGTGCTCCGTCGTCACAAGTGAAAAAAAAGGACACGGAAACAAGGAAGCTCTTCAAGTGCCAGCTGGCCAAGTGCCATGCTGGGCTCACACAAGCCCCAGGACACGTAGCGAAGCCCCTCTTTTATGATTAATTCAACCAACAACGAATGAATCTTTGACCTCCAAGCGTGCACTGTGCAGCTTAGGAACCTTCCAATCAAATACGCGTAAGAGCGAACAAACTTCGAACAGGCAACAACATGCGGCGCTGCCTGCTGCTTGCTTGTTGCTGCTTCGGGCCCGCCAATGCCCCCCCAACCACTCTTTCGTTGTGATCACTGCACATCCAGAGAAGGGCAAGCGCTGTGCGCGTCTCACCCCGCGTGCGTGACACCTGGCGTGAAAGGCAACAGCTCCGGGGGGCTGCCATGGCCATCGGGGCTCTCCAAGAGCCCGTCTCCCAACGCATCCCCTCCCACATCTGCCTCCGCCTCCGCCTCTGCCTCAACCTCGTGGCCACCGTCAGATCGCACGCATCTGGGGTCCCAGGCCGCCGGCCGAGGCAGCGCAGCGTCAGCCGGCTCGGACGCGTCCGCGTCATTAAACAGGAGGGCTTGCACCTCACAGTCTGCGCCGGCAAACGACGCGTGGGCCTCCCCAGTGCCTGCAGAAAAGGTCCGGCGTTACGACATCACATTTCGCTTTAATGACACTGAGAGAAGCAGGCGCCCGCTGCGAGGCTCTCCGGTGGCTGCGCAACCGATCCGGCGTTACGACGTCTCATTCCAGCCAGCGCCGGCATGTGATGGGGGTGTGAGGCTCTCTCCAAAGCCTGCCTGATCAATCCAGCGCTACGACATCTCGATTCTAATCAATGACTAAGTGAAGCACGCAACGCCAAATGATGCGTGAGGCCCCCCCAGTGCCTGGGACATCAATCCAGCGCTACGACATCTCGACTCGCGTTTATGACAAAAGGGAAAGGCCAAGCGCTCCGTCAGGCAGGCTAAGCGCAGAGACAGCGCAAGCGAAAGACACGAGGCTCTCCAGTGACTGCACGGTTGATCCAGCGAGACGTCATCTCAACTCAGATCAATGACAGAGAAAAGGCTAGGCGCTCAGTCAGGCAGGCAAGCGCTGAGTCTTCTTAAGTTGCAGAGTCAGAGGAAAGACCAAGTGTTAAGACGTCTCGNGCCTGGCATGAAGACGTGCGATTATTTGCCGTCATGGACGCACGCTCGCCGCCGCCGCAGCAGCAGCAGCTGCTTGGATACTTCTACCTTGACCTGTTCCCCAGGTATGCGCCTCCTCTGCTACTGCTACTGCTACTGCTACTGCTTCTGCTACTGCTACTGCTTCTGCTACTGCTTCTGCTACTGCTGGTACTTACTTAGCAGAGAGGGCAGCTTGTCCAGGAGGAATGTGACATGCTCCCATGACGTGATGTGTATCCGCAATTGCAGGGAGGGAAAGTACAGGCACGCGTGCGTGTGTCCCCTTCAGCCGGGGTGTCGGCTGCCCCAGGGCTCCCGTCAGGTAGTCATTGCCCACCTGCAAAGGCCCTCTTCACGTTCATTGCGGAGAGGATGAAGGTGTGCCAAAGAGGTGGGGGCTGCTCTCAATCTTGGGGGGAGCGGAGGGGTGCCCAGAGCAGGTGGTAGTGGCGGCTCTGCTGGCCAACTTCACGAAGCCGGGTGGCGGCAAGAACGACAAGCAGCCATCCCTGCTGCAGCACAGTGAGGTGGAGACGTTCTTCCACGAGTTTGGCCATGTGGTACGGGATTCCTCTCACACCCCAACCCCATATTATGTATCCAGCCCAGAGAGATGTGGACCCGCACTTTGACCACCACAGAACAGTAGACAGTAAGGATGGATGGACGGATGGATGTGCAGATGCACCACATCTGCAGCCGCGTGGAGGTTGCGCGCTTCTCCGGCACGCGCATGGAGCGCGACTTTGTGGAGGCGCCCTCGCAGATGCTGGAGCACTGGTGCTGGCAGATGGCCTCTCTCAAGCTCATGTCCGCGCACTACCAGGTGAGATGTCTGTCACTCCTCTACCCCAGTAAGTCCAATCCAACCCAGCTGTGCTCGTGCTCTTGCTCGTTCTCGTGGTCCTCCGCTAATTGTTGATTGTGCCTGCTTGCCTTGCTAGAGCGGGGAAGCGATACCGGACGACATGTGCGAGAAACTGCTGAGCAGCAAGAAGGCACACGCCGGCCTCCTCTGCAAGCGCCAGCTTCTCTTTGGTACACCCCGTCCCCCATCCCCCACGCCCTGATTGCCTTTTCTGTGTGTCTTCTTGTACATGTGTGCGAGGTCAATGAGATGCACCTGTGTCTGTGTACGCGTGTGTCTGTGCATCCTTCCCGTTGTGTGTATGAGTGTGCGTGCATGCAGGGCTGTTTGACCAGGCCATACACACGCAACCGCAGGCCGACACCGGGGCCCTGCTGCAAGAATTGCACCCAAAGGTCAGTCGTGATCTGATCTCCCTCCCTCTCGCACTCTCACGCATGCGTACTGGAGGGTGAGATCACGCCCCCTCACAAGCGCTGCCCAACGGGAAGAGTGAGCGGTTTGTGCAGATCATGATGGGCATAGAGATGACAAAGGGAACGAACCTGGGAGCCTCGTTTGGGCACCTGGCGGGCGGCTACGATGCCTCCTACTATGGCTACATGTGGAGTGAGGTGCGCACACACAACAGCGTCTCACTTACCCACCCCCACTCATGCCCACGCCCGCACATCCATGTCAAGGTCAGCTTCAAACCCGTATCTTTGATATTTTATGAGACTGCAGGTCTTCTCGGCGGACATGTTTTCAACCAAGTTCAAGCATGACGTTCTTGACACAAGTGCCGGGATGGAGTACCGATTGAAGGTACTTTTGCCGCCCTCTACCTCCTGACAGGGTGTCTTACGTGTTTGTTTCCTGGTCTATGCTGATTGCTTCCATGTAGACTATCGGGTCTTGGGCTTGTGTATCGGTAGATAGGGAATAACATCTAGAGTGTCTATGACGTGCACCATCTTGCCGTACAGGTCCTTGAGCCGGGAGGTTCCAAGGATGCTGCAGACATCCTTCAAGATTTTTTAGGAAGGTCGCCGTCCGAGGATGCTTTTCTGATTAGCAAGGGCCTGGAAATGTAAGTCTGACATTTGGCATCATGCATAGCCTCGTTGCTATCGACAAAATCCACAAAGTGGGGTGTGTGTTGCTGCATTTGTGCGCCCATATATCCGGACAACATTGGCAGTGCACAACTGATCTTGGAACTTCATGTAGCTCTTGATGTAGCCCAGCACCAGAAATGCACAGCTCCATCTGTGTAGTGGAGTTTTCACGTGTTCCTCAAAAAGGTCATGAGCATCAGATATATATGTAACATATGTACTCCCTTAACATCTCACGCTTTCTTACCACTGCCAGTATGGAGCTAGCAAGCATCAGAGTTTTGGGGTGCTGGGTGGCTGTTGTCTTTTACAGTTGTGCTGGACTCCTTGTGTTCCCTCCAACTTGGGATGTTACGGAGATACACAAACACCTCAGGAGTATATGGATTCATTCATTTTACTCCCAAGTGATGGTAGTATAAGGCCCACATAGGATGCATTGAAGTCATGATAAAATTATGCCACTAAAATACTTCGCAGTCCTGCACATTCTTGCACATAACAACGGCCTTCCAGACCAACAAGTACAATGTTGCAGCTGTATTGGAAGTGAAGGTTGATGTCGTCCGCTAAGAGATCAAGTGCACATCGTCGGCATAAGCAGTACACATCAAGCAAGCAGGGTTTGTTGCTGTGAAGTTAATAGTACGTGTGGCCTTATAGCCAAAAAGGGAGTTGAGCCTCAAATGTTTCTATTGAGGAGAGTGTAGTGTCCAGAGTGAGCACCTCAAAGTTGTAATTGGAAAGAGAACAACTAATGAAGTATGGCCAAATGATCACTAGAAGCACATGGTATGATCCTTGTAGAGTAATCCCATGTAAGGATTCAAGCCGTGACTTTGCTTGAGTTGTAAAGTGCTTCAAATGACTGGATATTAATCTAGGAGAGGCTAGCTTGCTCTTCACAAGAGAGACTCGTGGTCCTGAAAACACAAGAAATAAAAGTGTCAACATTATTCATAACTCTGTCACAACTTGGGATAATTGACTTCTAAAGAATGTCACACTAGGGACATCTCTATTGCTTAATACTCTTGAAAACCGGCTTGCAAGGCGACGGGTTCAACGCATAGAATCATACTAGGAGGTTCTCCTATGTCCACAAATGTGTACAAAGCATGTACTAGCACTACTATAGGCCAAGCATAACTCAAGCCAATCAAAATTAGATGCAAAAAATATGCTATATGCTTCTCATTGGTGGAGCTTTCCCATACCAATACTACCTAGATAAAGCCTTAAAGATAGATCTGGAGCTTGAGGATGGGTGATGCAGTCACCATGTTAATTGCATTTTGCTATTTAAAATGCAAGGTTTAGGTGTGCTAGGAAACGTGTGGATTTGTGCTCACAAAGCTAAGGGTCCTTGGGATTACGAACAGCCAATAATGTGACCTTTGGGCACATTGAATGAAAAGTTGGCCCTTGGTGAAATTCCACTCTGAACCGATAGGTGGTACTGACTACATCGCGGATATCTCGCTCGATACTTGACCAAAAACGCAAAACCGGTGCCGTTCAAAAGGTGACTCGACGGGCTACCCTTTAGAAGTTAGGAACTCTAAAAAAGTTTAACATATGGATGCGTGAACTTAAGTCAAAGTCGGCCTTCCTAGGTTGATCATTCACACAAGTGTGGCTCAATTTTGTGCATTGATGTAATGAATCAGTATATTGGTAAATAGATTGATTCAGTGAAATAAAATAGTTGATTTGGTTGAGTCTGCTGAACTTTAGTTAGTATACATTTTGTTGGACTTTTAGTGATATTCTTTATATTTACTTAGCCGAGAGTAGCAGGCTAAAGTCTACTTGAGTCAACTTGCTGACACATTCTTTGAAAGCCAACTGACCGCCTTTAGCAAAACTATTGAACTGCGTAGTAATGCATCTAAGTGTAATATGCTAGATGAATGGCCAGGTGACGCCTTAGGCAAATGACGATTCGAGATAATGGGAGGTTGTTGTGGATTTGGTTAGCCAAGGTTCTACTGACGTGGTTAATTCCCAGGTAGGCTGTGCTATCGCACTTGCTGTCGAACTGTAAATTCATTCCATGTACATATACTAGGTATTACAATCGAGTTTGGCATTCGCAAACGAGGCCAATTCTCTGACTACTGAGAGAGTACCTGAATCCAAGGCCGCAAGTCGTTACACGAATTTCTTACCAACCTTGCTTATGTATGTGTTTACTGATTGCATTATTGATGCCCGATTCTTGCATTTGACTTGTGAATATTACTTGCGCTAGTTGTGTGGTCTTTTGCTGTATAATGAGTTTAACCAAAAAATACCATAAAGATTATTTCTTGATATAAAGATAGTTTGTAAAAAGTTGAGCGCTTATAAGTCAATTCATTTCAGTGGTATCTGAGCTCTTAACACAAATTTTCTTTGCATGATAATGATGCGGTCTCAAAGTAGCAACTCTCAAAATATGGAGGGTCGGATCATGATAACATGGAAGGTCAGTCACAAAACCGAGAAGAAGGATGCACCTACGCAGAGGCTGTTGCGGCTAGAGAAGCTAGAGAAGTGGAAGAGTCGGTATTAGCCCAGCAGGCTAGGAAGAACGTGTCACAATAGAAGCTGAGCGTTAAGCCAAGGTAGAAGAGGACACGGAAGTAGAAAGGAGGCGTCTTGCTGACGCCAAGAGGGTGGAAAAATTGTTGGCGAAAAGGGCTAGTCGTCAAAATCCACCTCCTACTGTACCTGCTGGTGTGCCTCTTGCTCAAATTTGCAGACAATTGAGTGGAGCTCCAGGCTTGCTAATGCAAGCAACAGTAGGAAATGCTGAAGCTGATGGTGAGTGAGCCAATGTTGCTGTTGCTGCAGTTGCTGGTTTACCACCCCAGAATAAGGATTGGTGCGTTGTTTGTTCAGATGCAATCGCAAATGAACATGATGTATCAAACCCCGCAGGATCATAAAAGAATATTAATGGTACCGTTGCAAGGGAGGAACGAACTAGGTTCCGAAACTGACCAAAGCGGTGGCCGAGGGCCCAGTAGGCCAAAGCCAAAAACTCCTCAGAACTATGACCTTGAAGAGGGAACAAGATGTATACTTAGATCAAATTTCTCGGCGATGTTGAGCAGTGGTTTGAAACTTGTCCCGGCCTGCAAGACTTAGAGAAGATCAGACACACTGGTGCTTTGCTGAAATGCAGCGCATAAGACTAGTGGCTCTTCTAGAAGGACGAGCAAAAAACAAACCAACTGGATGAGCCCATCTGAGAAGAGTTTGTTGAGAGATTGCATGACAAATTTGATGTCATTAATCAGCAGAAGAAAGCTATCTATACAACTGAGTATGCTCAAAGGTTCCAAGAGAACATAATTAAGCGGCCGAATTTGCCGGACTTGTATTGGACAGCATACTTACGATATGGCTTGAAGTTTGAGATCTTGAGTCATTTTGCGGAGGAACAGTATGAAAAGATGGTTGACTTGACCTAAAATACTGATGCTTGGGATCAGCACCAATTCAACCACAAGCGCCAGAGTAGTGCTTAGGTGGCTAGGATCGGCAAAAAGCCACACGGTTCCTACAATGCTATTTATCGAGACCAGGGTGAGGACGATTAGGTTGATCAATAGGCGTATGAGTACTATGCTATGCAGTCTAGAGGGAAAGGTGGATACTCTCGAGGAGGCTTTGGAAGAGGTGGTCGTACGACTAATCCGAGACCACCCTCAGCAAACTCAATTTGCTACCATTGCCAACAGAGAGGTCACTACATAGAGCAATGTCCTAAGACAAACCTGTCGTGCGGCAGGAGATCAAATGCGTATCATCGACACAAGCAATGCATAATTTGCGGGCAGGCTTTGCTGCAATGAAGTCTATAGTACATGTGACTTTATTGCCAAAACGGTAGTCAAGCGCCACATGTTTTAATTAAGGAGTGTGTACTCTCCAGAGTGAGCACCTCAAGACTGTAGTCTGGTAGGAAAACAAATAATGAAGTCTGGCCCAAAAGATCACTGGAAGCTCATCATGATCTTCAAGAGTAGTCCTATGGCAGGGTTTAAGCTGTGACTTTGCTCACCACTTGTGAAGTTCTTCAAGTGACTGGAAGCCAACAAGGCTTGCTCTTCACAAGACAGAGACTAAGTGGTCTTGAAAACACAAGAGATGAAAGTGTCAGCTTGACTAATAATCTCTGTGACTTACAACTGGCATAATGGGACTTATAAAAAGATGTCTCTCTAGGGACATCTCTGATACTTATACTCCTGAAAATCCGGCGTCGTATGCGGCGGATCCAATGCATGTAGTTACTCTAGGAGGCTCTCCTATGTCCACTAATGTGTACAAGGCATGTACTAGCTCTCCTATAGGCTAAACATAACTCAAACCAATCAAAGCAAAGCACGTAGAATATGCTATGTTTCTCTCATTGGTGGAGCTTACTTTGGGTGATTCTACCTAAATAGCGCCTCAAATGTGAATCTGGGACTTGAGGAAGCTTCCTCCAGAAGTAGGTGATGCAATCGTCAAGTTATAGCCTCAATGATGCACTTACACTATGGAAATGCAAGACTTATGTAGTCTAAGAGGCTCGCGGATTCGTGCGTACGAAGCTAGGGGTCCTTGGGGTCACGAATAGCCAACAATGTCACCTTTGGGTACATTGAGTCACAAGTTGGCCATTTGGTGTGATTCCGCTAGGGGCCAAAAGGGGTGCAGACTAGATCGCGTCTATCTCTTTCGATACTTAACCAAATGACGCAAAATTGGTGCCATTTGGAAGATGCTTTGACGCGCTACACTAAGATGACTTGGAAATCTAGAAAAGGTCAACATATGGATGCGTAAGATCAATGCAAAGTCGGTCTTCCTAGATTGACGGTTCACACATGTGGAGCTCGGTTTTGTACGTCAATCTCGACTCAATAAATCATGACAAATCTGCCAAAGGGTTGAAAGGATTAACCTTTGAAAGACTGCAATAGTCAGTAATCCAGTCTATTGACTGTGACGATGCTAGAGGTAGTGAGTTATTGCTAGCTGCCCTTCTAGCAGGTATATGGGCCCTGCTAAATTGGATTCAATACGTATGCCTGACCACTTGATTAAGGAGACCATCAATATTATAGATCTCCAGGGAGTGCACACTCTGAATGATCTTGTTCCACCTGATGTCCAACATTTCTTTGCCACGTCAGGAGAACGATGCAAAAGTCAAGAAGAGACACTCCCTCCTACTCTATTGCATTGTATGACTGCAGGTAGTGTAATGAATCAGCATATTAGATAAATATAATATTCATATGATATAATAGTTAAATAAGTTCAACCTGTTGAACTTGAAATTAATATTAAGTCTGTTGGATTTCTAATATTTAGTTTAATGACTCAGCCGGGAGCAGCAGACTGAAAAGTCAATAAAGAGAGCCTGTTGACTTAGGTCAGCTTGCTGACACATTCTTTGATAGTCAGCTGACTTCTCGTACTTGGTAGCAGCAAATTGCTTGGTTATGCATCTAAGTGTGGTGTGCTAGATGAGTGGCCAGATGACACCCTTCAAGGTGAATGGCGATTCGGGATGATGGAAGATGGCGGTGGATTTGGTTAGCCGAGGTCCTACGAACGTGGTTAAATTCCGGGTAGGCGGTGCCATCGCACTTGCCGTTGAACGGTAAACTCATTCCATGTACATATGCTAGGTATTGCTCATGAGTTCGGCATCGAAAAACAAGGCCAACTCTCTTGTACAACTTACTAAGAGATATTGGAATCCAAGACGAGAAGCCATTGATACAAACTGGCTTCTAATCTTGCTTATGTATGAGTTTATTGATTCCATGATTGATGCTCGTTTACTTGCATTCGACTTGAGAGTATTGCTCACAGGTAGTGTATTGTCTTTTCTTGTTATATCAATTAACAAAAAATAAAGATTACTTGCTGATATAAAGATCTTTTATTAATTGGTAATCGGCTAAGTCATTGATTGATATTAAATATAAAGTCTAGCAGACTGATTATTAACTAGAATTCAGCAGGCTGAACATATTTAACTGTTATATTTATATGAATATTACATCAACCAATATACTGATTCATTACATAACAGCTTTGGCATTCTCAATTGCTGCTGCTCCGATTATGCCCGTTGCACTCACTTGTCTGCGAATCTGAGGGAGCGGTATAGCAGTAGGCACATCAAGAGGTTGGTTTTAGAGATTGGCCCTCTCTGCCATCTGCTCTTCCAACGTCCTTTCGTCAGGGGCCCTCCTTTTTACTGCCTCTTCTACCTCCTTGGCTACACGCTCATCCTCAGCAAGCTTAGCGGCTACTGCAGCAAGAGCTGCTGCCTCCCCTGCAGCTTCTCTATCTCCTGCATCATGCAACGTTTCTAAATAGGTACGGGGCAGCTTTCGCCTTGCCCTTCCTCAATGTTATCATTGTCATTACTTTCCATTTAATAAGAGTTGCTATCTTGAGACCTAGTCCTCATTATACAAGACGACTGTGATAAGCGCTCCGATACGAGTGAAATGAATTGACCTACGAAGCAGCAGGCTGAAGTCAGCTTAAGTCAGCTTGTTGACACATTCTTTGACAGCCAACTGACTTCCGTACTCGGTAGCAGCGAACTGCCTCGATATGCATCTAAGTGTGGTATGCTAGATAAATGGCCAGATGACATCCCTATGATGGATGGCGATTCGGGATGATGGGAGATGGCGGTGGATTTGGTTAACCGAGGTCCTACCAACGTGGTTAACTCCCGGGTAGGCGGTGCCATCGCACTGGCCGTTGAACAGTAAACTCATTCCATGTACATATGCTAGGATTGCTCTCGAGTTTGGCATTCGGAAACGAGGCCAACTCTCTTGTACAGCTTACGGAGAGATATCTGAATCCAAAGCGAGAAGCCATTGATACGCACTGTCTTCTAACCTTGCTTATGTATGAGTTTACTGATTGCATTATTGAAGCTAATTTACTCGCATTTTACTTACGAGTATTGTTCATTGCTAGTAAGCTGTCCTTTGCCGTTTAACCAGTTAACGAAAAACACCATAAAGATTACTTGCTGATATAAAGATTCTTAATAATTGTTAATCGCCTATTTGGTAAGTCGATTCATTTCAATGGTATCGGAGCTGTTATCACGGTCTTCTTTGTATGGTGAGGACAACGTCTCAAACTAGCAACTCTCGAGACATGGAGATCCAGGATAACGAGAATGTCAAAAACCAAGGGGAAAGCATGTAGCCGGAACCCGTACCTATTCTGAAGCAGTGACAAATACTACAGCTAGAGAGGCTGCAGACGAGGCAGCTGCTAATGCCGCAGTCGCAGCACAGCAAGCTTAGGAGGAGAGAGCTAGATTAGCAGAACAATTAGCAAAGGCTGCTGAAGATACAGAAAGGAGGGAAGGACAACCCGCTGACGAGCCCACGGTTGAAGAACTTATGGCATCCAGGGCTAATTGTGTGAACCCACCTCCTGCTATAGTGAAACAGATAGATAAAGTACTTAGTGAAACAGAATACTTTATCTATTCAAGACAAGGATCTTTGAACACAAGTTGTAGCTTCTTGAAAGAGAGATGGCTTCTTGAAAGTTAATATATTTCTGGATTTTGGCAAGTACAAGAGTGATTCTGGAATGTCTTTCTATGTTCTAGCTCTTGTTTATATACTTGCTACATAAGTAATTTCTAGGAAAGTGTATGTTGATGTGTTGGCACCCAACACATCCCAAAACTTGCCACCTCTTTCTAGAATAATGTACACATGTCCTTTTGACCTAAAAATGGCACATCTGACTTTTGCCACATGGAGTTCTTCTAGGTCTTTCCTCTAACTTCGAAAATGCCTTGGAAGGTTCAAAGGACATGAACCAAGTTACTAGAGTACCTATTCACACTTGACTCCACACCATACTACTTCAAATATATTTGAAAACATTAAAATATATGCATACTAATGTATAATAACTCAAATCACTACACCAGCTGTACAACTCAATGTACCCCTAGGTCAAATACGTGACCGGCTGAATGCGGCAGGAATTGCTGCTGCAGGAGTGAGAGGGACTGTTGAGGACACTACTCAGCGAGTATATGCCAATGCTACTGCTGCATTTGCTAGACTACCACTCCGGAGTGTAGATTTGGGAGCATTATTGTTCGTTGAATTGCAGTCGCAAATGGCGACCATATATCAGTCCCAACAGGAGGACAAAAGAATCATAATGTCTCTACTGCGGGATGGAGACCAATTGGGGTCTCAAACCACTAGTGGTGGTGGCTGAGGCCCTAGTAAGCCCAAGCCGAAACCTCCCCAGGAATATGATCCTGAGGGAAACCTGATCAAGTTCCTCGCGGATGTTGAGCAGTGGCTGGAGAACTACCCAGAACTGCAAGATTATGAGAAGGTCAGGCACACCGGTGCGCTACTGAAAGGCAATGCCGCAGACTGGTGGCTTTACTGCAAAGGAGAGCGTAAGGCTCGGCAACTCGGTGACCCTACGTGGATAGAGTTTGTCGAGAAGTTGCATGAGAAGTTTGATGTCATCAACCAACAGGAGAAAGCTATCTATGCGATGATCTCCCTGACACTGAAGCAGACCACTTCAGTTGCTGAGTTTGCTCAAAAGTTCCAGGAGAACATGATGAAGCAGCTAGACTTGCTGTAGTGAAACAGATAGATGAAGTACTTAGTGAAATATAATACTTTATCTATTCAAGACAAGGATCTTTGAACACAAGTGGTGGCTTCTTGAAAGAAAGATGGCTTCTTGAAAGTTAATATATGTATGGATTTTGGCAAGTACAAGAGTGATTCTTGAATGTCTTTCTATGTTCTAGCTCTTGTTTATATACTTGCTAAATAAGTAATTTCTAGGAAGGTGTATGTTGATGTGTTGGCACCCAACACATCCCAAAACTTGCCACCTCTTTCTAGAATAATGTACACATACTTTTGACCTAAAAATGGCACATTTGACTTTTGCCACGTGGAGTTCTTCTACGTCCTTCCTCTAACTTCGAAAATGCCTTAGAAGGTTCAAACGACATGAACCAAGTCACTAGAGTATCTATTCACACTTGACTCCACACAATACTATTCCAAATATATGCAAATTACTAATAATATAACTCAAATCACTGCCAAGTCACTAGAGTACCTATTCACACTTGAATCCAAACAATACGACTCCAAATATATTTGAAAACATTGAAATATATGCATACTAATATATAATAACTCAAATCTCTACATCACCCCCCCGATAGAAAAAGCGACGTCTCGGCGCGTCAAGTCAGGTCTTACACATGTGGAGCAAACTAGTCAACAGTTTCAAGTCAGATGCCACACATGTGAAGAGGACTAGTCATAGGCGTCAAGTCAGGTGCTACACACGTAAGGTAGACTAGGCAAGGTCGTGCGTGGTGTGACCTTTTTGGCTAGCCTACTCCTTGATAATAAAGAAAATTGTACAAGTTGGCCCAGAATCTGCCACAAATTCAAAAATTCATAGCGTCCACAGAACTGCTCCAAATCTAAAACTTTGAATGCCAGACGAACCGCGTCAAAGAACTCTACCAGGTCACCAAATTCGAGAGCATTCTAATTTTTGGAGTGTCGTTGAGAGCTGAGAGAGTAGGCACTCCTCCAAATCTGTGCAGAAAGTTTTGAGAGTCATAAGTGCTTCTACACTTCTCCAAATTCTACAAAGTAAGTCTCAAATTGGGCGCTGTAAGATGTTCTACCAGAGTCTTGAGTTTCAAAGCATTCTAAGTTCAGGAGAGGGCACAATGTCAGAAGGCATATTCTGCCCTACCAATGCGAGCAGCTTGACCCCCTTCTACTTAGAGCATCATATCTCTTTTACCAGTGCTCCAAATTGAGCAAACTTGGACTCTAAATGATTGGCTACTTATGGAATACAGCTGAGTAAATTTTCAAAATTTATTATGCAGAGACCTATCACCAGTAGCAGTTTTAGTTTTCTGTCCAGAAACTGTGAGAAGAGAAGAGTGACTAATGTCAATTTTTCCTCTTTCTTGTTCTTGCAGGCTGCCTCCAAGGGGTCTTCTGCTGCTTCTTGATGGTGGCAGGCTGCCTCCTTGAAGTCTTTGGGCTTCTAGTAGAGAGACTTGGGGCTGGTCCAAGATGGGGGTTGGCGGCATGGAAGCGCTTCAACTTTCTCTGAACTTTGTCAAGGTAGTGCGCCGCCACCCAACTATTCTCCGAATCTGGATATCCTTTCCACTTGATCAAGTATTGCTGCTGTCTCCTGAAATTTCTCATAGCCACTATGTCTTCCACTTCGTACTCCAAATGATCATCCACTATTGTTGGG
>WELA01010273.1:220010-292910 GCA_009602735.1 Mesotaenium endlicherianum
CGGGGAGAACACTTCTTTGTAGTCCTCTAAGACTTCTTGTATCTCCTTGGGAACGGGGCTACCTTCTTGACTCTCGATGCCTTTCTTGATGTCTTTTGGCGTGATCAAGGTCAAAAGAAGCTCGTGTGCCTTCCTCACAAGTCTCTTGAGTTGGAGGGCGGACAATAATATCTCGTGTGTCGGCATGTGGATGTCTTGGGTCTGGATATTCTGGATTGCGCGCAAAATACAGATTCTTGAAGTGATGTCATTCTTGATCTTGATAGTACCGGTCCTCCAATAAACTTGAGGGTTGTGCTTGGTCAACCAAGGCGTCCCTAGGATGACGTCGTACTTGCCCAATTGCATGGGGGAGAACACTACTCTATCCTTGAAGGACTTGATAGAGAGTGACAAGGGGTAAGTCTTCTTGGAAGGGGTAGTATAGGACAACCCATTGGGCATCATAATCTCCTCGTCGTGGTCAAGAGTTCGCATAGTAATTCCGTGCTTGGTGGCAAAATCTGCAGCAATGAAGTTGCCATGAGCTCCGCTATTCACCAAGATGTGGACCTTCTCTCCTCCAAGGTTACCTCTCAAACTCATTAGGGCTGGGACGTCGTCTCCAACGGGGGTCCCACCTCACTTGTCTTGTTGCCTTCTCGTGAAGTGGGTCTTGGGGTGGTAGGCTTCTGGCCTACCGGCGCTGTCCGTTTTTTGACAACTTTTTGGGGCATGAAAGTGCACGATGGCCCTTTTCCTTGCAATAAAAGCATAGTCCAGCCGTCATGAGAGCTTCTTTTTCAGCCGGGGAGAGTCTTGCTTTCACTCCTTGCTGGTTTCTTGCATCATAAGTGTCATTGGAGGGTCTTCCACTCTTCCGGGCAGCCGCGGGGTCCCTTTTAATAACTCCGATTTCCATGGGTGTGGGTCCAGATTCGGATGTGGAAGGGGCTGCGTACACCCGCGTCGTCGGTACCCGTGAAGATGAAGGCACGGAGTGCTTGAAATCCAAGGTATCCACCTTTTGGGCCACTTCAATGATCTTTGAGAAGTCCGTCAAGTCGCGTAACTCCACTTCCTTTGCCACCTTGGGTTTGAGGCCAAAGATGTAGCGGTCAATCTTCTCCTCGAGAGACATGTTGGGGATCTCAAGAGTGAGGGCGTGAAATCTGGATGTATACTCTTGAACGGACGTCGTTTGCTTGAGATGGTGGAGCTTTCCTCGGGCAATCTTCTCCGCATTGATGGGCATGAATTGCTTCTTGAGGGCCTCACGAAAATCTGCCCATCTTGCATATGATGGTGGGGGCTCTTGGCCGAGCATGGGGTGCGCCATAGCTTGATATATAGCCGCTTGATAGTTACGCCACCATGATGTTGCTGCTCCTCTAAGTAAGGTAACGGCAAAGGGAACGTAGTCCTCCTCGGGTACTTCAAGGAATGCGAGGTACGTCTCCACTTGGTAGAGCCATAAATTCAGGTTGGCACCTTTCCCGGGGTTGAAAGTGTCGGGTTTGCCGGGCTTGATGAGTTTCCTTGCTCTCGTTGGCTCTTGTGGAGGCGCTTGAGCCGGGGCTGGATTTTGAGCATTGCTCGCAATAGGGGCAACCATGGCAGCCATAGCTTCTCTTGACGCTTGCACGGTTGCTTCATAGGTGGCCAAGCCCACTTGGTTGTGGACGGTCATTAGGAAGGCTGCCCACTCATTTGCGGGAACTCCTTGTGGTGGGGTCAACTTTGCTATAGCGGCTGCCACGGGATTTGACGGTGCTCCTCCTTGTGGTGCTTCTTGTTGTTGCAGATTTCCTTGAGTAGGCTCTCCCATCGACGCTGGAGGAGGGTGTGCTCCTCCTTGTGGTGCTTCTTGTTGTTGCAGATTTTCTTGAGTGGGCTCTCCCATCGGCGCTGGAGGAGGGTGTCTTGGAGAGGAAGGGCTTCCTTCGAAAGCTTGCTGTTGGTCTTGAGGATCGGCCATCTTCTTGTGCTACCAAAGTGCCTAGCTCCGATACCACTGTAGTGAAACAGATAGATGAAGTACTTAGTGAAATATAATACTTTATCTATTCAAGACAAGGATCTTTGAACACAAGTGGTAGCTTCTTGAAAGAGAGATGGCTTCTTGAAAGTTAATATATGTCTGGATTTTGACAAGTACAAGAGTGATTCTTAAATGTCTTCCTATGTTCTAGCTCTTATTTATATAGTTGCTAAATAAGTAATTTATAGGAAGGTGTATGTTGATGTGTTGGCACCCAGCACATCCCAAAACTTGCCACCTCTTTCTAGAATAATGTACACATATCCTTTTGACCTAAAAATGGCATATTTGACTTTTGCCACGTGGAGTTCTTCTAGGTCTTTCCTCTAACTTCGAAAATGCCTTAGAAGGTTCAAAGGACATGAACCAAGTCACTCCAGTACCTATTCACACTTGAATCCACACAATACTACTCCAAATATATTTGAAAATATTAAAATATATGCAACCTAATATATATTAACTCACATCACTACACTTGCCGTAACGGTATAGGATAGCATACTTTAGGTATGGCTTGAAATCCGAAGACTCTGGTCATTTCGCTGATATAAAGTATGAGAAACTGGCTGACTTGATCCAGAATGCTGATGCCTGGGATCAGCAGCAGTTCAATCACAAGCGCTAGAGTAATGCTTTGGTGTCTAAGATTGTCAAAAATCCCCACGGTTCCTACAATACCATTGAAGGAGACCAGGCTGAGGATGATCAAGGTGATGGATATGAGTCAGAGTATAATGCCATACCATCTAGAGGTAGAGGTGGTTTCTCTCGAGGCGGCTATGGAAGAGGTGGTGGTAGGACTAAGCCGAGACCAGCCTCAGCAAAATCGATTTGCTTCCATTGCCAGCAGCCAGGTCACTTCAGAGAGCAGTGTCCAGACAAGCACCTCCCAAAAGTCGAGAGAAAAGACCAGCCTTTAAAGACAGCAACAGTCAGTAATCTAGTCTACTGACTGTGAGGATGTTAGAGATAGTGAGTTGTCACTAGCTGCCCTCGTAGCAGGTATTATGGGTCCTGCTGAACTGGATTCACTATGCATGCCTGACAACCAGATAAAGAAGACCATCAGCAATATAGACATTCAGAGAGTGCACACTCTGGATACTCTTGTTCCACCTGATGTCCAACATTTCTTTGCTACGTCAGGAGAACAATGCGAAAGTCAGGGCAAGACAGTCCCCCCTATCCTACTGCATTGCATGATTGCAGGTAGGAAGGCGAGGGCATTTGTTGACGGAGGGGCGTCACGTACTTTTGTCCATAAGGACTTAGTTAAGCGGCTAAGGCTGCCTACTGTCACCGAAGGAAATACAAAAAAATTTCCTTGGAGATGCCTCAAGTATCCCTGGAGGAGTTATAACCAAGCCTATTGAGGTCCAGTTAGGTTCTGGCATTGCAGTTCTAACTGAAACGCTTACAATTGAGGTACTCAACACTGGCTTTTATGATCTCGTGCTAGGCAAGTCCTGGCTTAACAGACATCANAGTCCTGGCTTAACAGACATCAAGTTGGAGTGTGTTGGAGCAGGGGTACAGTAGAAGTGAGAGGAGCCAGTGATGGGCACACTAATTTGGCACCCACCAGTGCTCTTCCTCTTGTCCTGTATGGATGGCAAATTAAGGAAAAGAAGAGGCTTCCAGAAGGATGCAAGTTGCTGAATGCAATGGAGTTCGTCAAATGCTGGAACCAGAAGGAAGACAGAATGTTCTGTCTGTTGCTAAGAGAGGTACCTCCTCAACCTGAAGAAGTGGTGGAGAAAAAGGTAAGTCCTCCGGAGCACCCTACTGCCGCAAAAATTATTGCTCAGGATACGGATGTATTTAAGATGCCTCCAGGACTACCCCCTAAGAGAGAAGTAGATCATAGGATTGATTTATTACCTGGGAGTCAGCCACCCTGGCAACGCACTTATGGCTTGTCTTGTGTGGAAAGGGAGGTGTTGAAAACACAGATTGCAGAGCTGGAAGAAAATGGTTATATTTTCCCACAGTAAATCACCTTACGGCGCACCCATCCTATTTGTTAAGAAAAAGGATGGCAGGATGCGGATGTGTGTGGATTACAGAGCTCTGAACAGAATTACAGCAAAGAACAAGTATGCTTTACCCAAAATTGCGGACTTGCTGGATACCCTGTCTGGTGCTAAGGTGTTCAATACGATAGATCTCAAGAGTGGTTATCATCAAATCAGAATTGCTGAAAGGGATGAACACAAGACTGCCTTCCGCACACGTTATGGACACTATGAGTTCAACGTGATGCCATTTGGACTGACTAATGCCCCTGCGACCTTCATAGGTGCTATGAATGACATTTTCAGACCTTATTTGGATAAGTTTGTGCAATTTTCTTGGATGATATTTTAATTTTCTCTAAAGATGAAGCTCAGCACGCTGAACACTTGAACACAGTCATGGCCACTCTGAGAAAAAATCACTTACATGCTATAATGAGCAAGTGTGATTTCTTTAAAGAAAGTATTGAATTCTTAGGCCACGTCGTCAGTACAGCAGGCATCAGTGTGGATCCTAAGAAAGTCCAGACCATAAGGGACTGGCCAATACCACAGTTTGTCTCTAAAGTTAGATCCTTCCTCGGGTTGGCTAACTACTATAGGAGATTTATTGAGAATTATTCCACAATGGCTGATAAACTGACTGACCTTACTAAGAAAGACATAGGGTATGTGTGGGGGGAAGAGCAGCAGGCTGCCTTCCAGACCCTTAAAGATGCTCTTTGTTCTGCCCAGGTGCTAGCCGCGTATGACCCCAGCAAACCGGTGCAGGTGATTATTGACGCCTCTGACTTTGCCATGGGTGCTATTTTGTTGCAGCCCGCTGACAAAACCACAAAGGATGGTAAGGTAAGGCAGGAGTGGCATCCTGTGTTGTATGAGTCTATGAAATTTAATCCAGCGGAGATTAATTACTCGATGCATGATAAAGAACTGCTAGCTATCATTCATGTGCTCAAACATTGGAGAGCATACTTACATGGTAAAGCCTTTAAGGTGATTCCAAATCATCTAGCTCTGACTCACTTTCAGAAGAAGTCAAAGCTGTCGAGGAGGAAGAACCGCTGGAGCCAGATGCTGGAGCACTTCCAAGTCCAGATCAACTACAAACCCGGGAAGTTGAATGCTGCTGATGCACTCTCTAGAAGACCTGACTTGCAAGAAAGGAACTTTAGTCAGCATGCTGTCAATAAAGTCCTTTGTGCAATCACTTCACTAAAGGTGACAAAGTCCTTCCTTGAACAACTTAGGAAAGCCTACCTTTCTGACCCAACATTTAAGCCCAGCCCCACGGATGGTTTGTGTCCTGCTACTGCACTTGGGTACCGGCTTAAAGGAGGGATCTGGGTGACTGAAACCACTTCAGGGAGGCTGAAGCTGGTCATTCCTAATAACTTGGAAATAAGGTCTCTCTTACTAAGTCAAGCGCATGACAGTCTCCTGGGTGGACATTTGGGGCAGGCCAAAATTGTTGGCAAACTGGCAAAACAGTATCATTGGGAGGGGTTACCCCAGGAGGTCTTGAAACATGTGAAGTCCTGTGACCAGTGTCAGAGAAATAAGTCTAGGCACACACCACCGGGAGGTCTCTTGCAACCACTGCCCATCCCAGCTGGACGCTGGGAAACCATGTCCATGGACTGGGTGGTCTTACTACCAAGAATCGCCAATGGGCATGATTCAATACTCGTAGTCGTGGATAAACTGACAAAAATGGTCATTTTTATCCCCACAACTGTCAAAGTAATTGCACTCGAAACAGTGAGACAGTTCTACAACCATGTAGTATGCCAACATGGGCTCCCTTCTAATATCATCTCAGACAGAGACTCAAAATTTACCTCTAAGTTCTGGAGAGCATTAATGGGGTTAATGGGAGTCAAATAGCTGCTCAGCACAAGTAACCACCCTCAGACTGATGGGCAGACTGAAAGAACCAACCGCGTTCTGCAGGTTGTGCTGAGAGCATATATCAACCAAAAACAAGACAATTGGGATGACCTGTTGCCTCAAATTTAGTTCGCACTCAACAGTGCGGTGCACGCGTCAACGGGCAAGACTCCTTTTGAACTCAGCCTGGGTAGAGCCCCTAAGTCTCCTTTAGATGTACTGGGGGAGTCTTTGACTCACCTGCAAGGGATTGACAATCCGGTTTCTCTCCAGTTAACTCAAGAGTTTGCTGACACCCTGTCAGAGGTTCAATATTAGCTGCACACAGTCCAAGAAAATTAACAAAAATACGCTAATCAGCACCGTCGCGAGCTGACATTTTCTAAGGGCGATTTGGTCAAACTGCATTCTCAGCACCTGTACCTGCCTGGTGTGGTCAAGAAAAAGCTCGGTCCTGTCTGGGTCGGTCCATATTCGGTGGTGCGCCGTGTCGGTCAGAATGCTTACAAACTGAATATGTAAGCAGACTACAAGGGTCACCCAGTCTTTAATGTCTCTTTCATGGAACCGTACATCAAAGTTGACAAACTGTTCACCGGTCGGTTACCTGTCCAACCGGGACCGATCCCCGCTGTCAGAGAGGGTGACGCTGTAGAATATGAGGTCGAGGAGATTTTAGATGCTCGCTCTGTTCGTCAATCGTCTAAATATGTCATGAAGTACCTCATCCGATGGAAAGGTTACGACGCCTCTGGGGACACTTGGGAATTTAAAGATCAGCTGACTAATGCCAAAGGGGCGTTGAAACGGTTCCACCTTTGGGCGGCTGGGGCACCTCCGTCACTGTCATTGCCGTAGCCAGGGACAGGTGACAAGAGGTCCTGTCTCCATATTAGTTGGAGGGGAATGTGACAGTTAGTGAAAATTGTGACAGTTAGTGACAGTTGTGACAGGCCATTTTTAATATTAGGCAGGAAGAACTGGATGAAAAATCTGCAGAGGAGGCCAAGAAAGCAGAGGAGGAGAGGCAAGCTGAGGAGAGGCGGAAGCAGCAGGCTGAAGAAGAGCAGAGGAGAATCAGCAGCTACCGCTACACAGTGCTGGGCAAGGGCTTCAATCTACTGAACGAGGCCTTCAAGTATGCTCAGAGAAGTCGCAGCGAGTCACAGAAGGACATCCTACAGAAGGAAGGGGAGACATCCAAAAACTTTGACAAGTATATAAAGGTCAGCAAAGGGCTCCTCCTCTACCACGATTACGCCAGGATGGTAGGATATACGGTCAGAGAGGCCAAGGCAATGGCCCAGGTGAACGAAGCAGGGGCTGTATCAATTCCGGGTATCAGGGGGAAAGATAGGGTCATCATCAGGATGATCCCCATGGACGCGGACAGTTTTAAGGACTCTACACCCCATAACAGGTTCAAGGCCACGTATAATGAGGTGGCGAGAAGGAGCTGGGAATGCTTGGCCAGGGAAACCAGTCAGCTGGACTTTGCAGGGCACTGGTACCCTTGTACTCTGAAAAGGACAGACCCTGCCTTCTTCCAGAAGCCCACCGATTGGCGGTGGATGACCATCAACATGAGGGACCAGCAGAATGACAGGACGACGGATGAGGATTTCCTGACAGACCTAAAGGGGAACATAGTATTGCCCCCTCACATTGCGGCTTGGGACCCAAGATTGGATGGAGTCAGAGACTGCATGAGCCAAGCAATGCAGGGGGACAGGAGCAGGGCCCGAGAGTCATTCTCTAAAGGGAAGCACGCTTATGCCAAATGGGCAAGCAAGCAGGGGGAAAAGGACTTGTGTGCGGTCCGGACTCAGTAGCCCCCACCAGCACCCAAAAGGGGAAGGTTAGTGGGATATTTTTTTTCTCGAGAGGAGCTGGAGCAGCTGACAGAAGAGATCCCAGCAGTCTCAGAGGAACCCGGCGACGGAGAGGACAAGGGGCCAGAGGAAAAAGAGGAGGAAGGCGAGGAGGAGGACACTAGCTCCGCCGTGATCCTGACACCTGCCACATCCCCTGTAAGGGAGAAGACTGAGTCAGCCTTGCAGCAGCTTGCTGAAGAGGAGGATATCACTTGGCTGGGAACTGCCATAGGACAGAGCCTATCTCCAGGCACGAAGACCCAGTCAGACAGGGCAGACAGGAGGGCTGCTAGAGAAATAGCCAGAGGCCTACCGGCATCTCCCTCGTAGAGAGGGCATGTACCCTTAGCTCATGTCATGCAACATCCTTCTGGGATGCCGGTACATGTACCAGTCAGTTTGAGGGCTGCCCAGGAGAAGGCTGCCTCTATTCAGTTTCAGACCGTGCAGGAGGAAACCGCACAGTTACTGCGTTCTCCGCGAGGTCCCTACATTCGCGGGGTCCACTTCAATTGCTGAGTTTGCTCAAAAGTTCCAGGAGAATATGGTGAAGCAGCCAGAATTGCCAGAGCGGTATAGGATTGTGTACTTCAAGTATGGCTTGAAATCGGAGGTCTCGGGTCATCCTGCTGAAAAGAAATATGAGAAACTGGCTGACTTTATCCAGGATGCTTATGCCTGGAATCAGCAGCAGTTCAATCACAAGCGCGAGAGTAATGCTTTGGTGTCTTGAAGCCAAATGGTTCCTACAATGCAATTGAAGGAGATTAGGCTGAGGACAATCTGAGTGATGAGTATGAGTATGAGTATAATGCTATGCAGTCTAGAGAGAGAGGTGGATACTCTCGAGGTGGTTATGGAAGAGGTGGTGGTAGGACTAAGCTGAGACCAGCCTCAGCAAAATTTGTTTGCTACCATTGCCAGCAATTGGGTCACTACAGATTAGTGTCCTAGCAAGCACCTTCCCAAGGTCAAGAGAAAGAATATGAATTCTTGAATTTGTGGCAGATTCTAGGCCAACTCGTATAATCTTCTTCATTATCAAGGAGTAGCCTAGCCAATAAGGTCATACCACCCACGACCTTGCCTAGTCTACCTTACATGTGTAGCAGCTGACTTGGCGCCTTTGACTAATCCTCTTCACATGGGTGGCATCTGACTTGAAGCTGTTGACTAGTCTGCTCCACATGTGTAAGACCTGACTTGACGCGCCGAGACGTCGCTTTTTCTGTCGGGGGAGTAATGTAGTGATTTGAGTTATATTATTAGTAGTTTGCAAATATTTGGAATAGTATTGTTTGGAGTCAAGTGTGAATAGATACTCTAGTGACTTGGTTCATGTCCTTTGAACCTTCTAAGGCATTTTCGAAGTTAGAGGAAGGACCTAAAAGAACTCCACGTGGCAAAAGTCAAATGTGCCATTTTTAGGTCAAAAGGAAACGTGTTCATTATTCTAGAAAGAGGTGGCAAGTTTTGGGATGTGTTGGGTGCCAACACATCAACATACACCTTCCTAAAAATTACTTATTTAGCAAGTATATAAACAAGACCTAGAACATAAAATGACATTCCAGAATCACTCTTGTACGTGCCAGAATTCCAGAAATATATTAACTTTCAAGAAGTCATCTCTCTTTTTAGAAGCTACCACTTGTGTTCAAAGATCCTTGTCTTGAATAGATAAAGTATTCTATTTTACGAAGTACTTTATCTATCTGTTTTACTACATGCACTCTCTTGAGATGCCACTTGAGCGTTGACCTTGGCTGCCAGGTTCTCTACTTTCCTCCTGAAAGGCAGCTTGGGGAGGGAAATCTTTGTGTTCTTGATGTACTTGGGCTCCCAAAGTCTTGTTTCTTGAGAGTTTGTCTTTGACATCATGTTGACAAGCATTTGGTATTGCTCTTGAGAAAGTTTTAACTTGTACTTGATAGCCAGCCCTAACCTGTCATCCCACTGCTTCTGTCATCCCACTGGTTTTGCTTCACTGTGGCCTCCTCTATGATTGGCTTCAGGTGCAATTCTGTTGTAATAATTTCCAGCATGTCTTTGTTCTTTGGCTTGTTCAAGAAGGCTGTTTATGACTTGCTCATATTTGTCTCACATTCAACCATTAAAAAAGAAGAACAGTCAGTAATCTAGTCTACTGATTGTAAGGATGCTAGAGATAGTGAGTCGTCGCTAGCTGCCCTCGTAGCAGGTATTATGGGTCTTGCTGAATTGGATTTACTATGCATGCCTGACATACAGATAAAGGAGACCATCAGCAATAGGGTTCAGGGTTTGGGGTTTGGGTGTCTCTCAGTATATCACCTTATGGCGCACCCATCTTATTTGTTAAGAAGAAGGATGGCAAATGTGTGTGGATTACAGAGCTCTTAACAGAATTACAGTACAGAATAAGTATGCTATACCTAGAATCGAGGACTGTCTGATGCTAAAGTGTTCTGTAAGATAGATCTCAATAGTGCTTATCATCAAATCAGAATTGCTGAGGGGGATGAACACAAGATTGCTTTTCGCACACGTTATGGACACTATGAATTTAATGTGATGCCATTTGGACTGACTAATGCTCTTGCAAGCTTCGTAAGTGCTATGAAAGACACTTTCAGGCCTTACTGGGATAAGTTTGTGCAAGTTTTCTTGGATGATATTAATTTTTTTCTAAAAATGAAGCTGAGGATGCTAAGTACTTGAAGGCGCTGATGGACACTCTGAGAAAAAATCAATTATACATAATGAGAATTATGAATTACAAAGGCGAGTGAACTGACCGACCTTACTAAAAAGGACATAGGGTATGTGTGGGGGATAGAGCAGCAGGCTGCCCTTAAATATCCTCGTTGGTTTGCCCCAGTCTTAGCTGTGTATGACCCCAGCAAACTTGTGCAGGTGGCTACTGATGCCTTTGCCATGGGTGCTATTTTATTGCAGCCTGCTGACAAAACCACAAAAAGGATGGTAAGGTAAAGCAAGCGTGGCACCCTGTGCTGTATGAGTCTATGAAATTCCATCCAGCTGAGATTAATTA
Organism: Mesotaenium endlicherianum; assembly: GCA_009602735.1. Classification (NCBI taxonomy): domain Eukaryota; kingdom Viridiplantae; phylum Streptophyta; class Zygnematophyceae; order Zygnematales; family Mesotaeniaceae; genus Mesotaenium; species Mesotaenium endlicherianum. The sequence continues at coordinate 230,847 of WELA01010273.1, forward strand.
ATTTGTGCTTGATAAAGAGCTGTTGGCTATCATCCATGTTCTCAAACAGTGGAGAGCATACTTACATGGAAAAGCTTAAGGTGATCATCGATCATCAAGCTCTGACTCACTTCCAGAAGAAGTCCAAGCTGTCGAGGAGGGAGAACCGCTGGAGCCAAATGCTGGAGCAGATCCAAGTCCAGATTGACTACAAACCAGGGAAGTTAAATCCTGCTGATGCACTCTCTAAAAGACCTGACTTGCAAGAAAGGAACTTTAGTCAACATACCGTGAATAAAATCTTTTGTGCACTCACTAAGTGCTTCTTTGAACAACTTAGGAAAGCCTACCTTTCTGACCCAACATTTGAGCCCAGTCCAACTGATGGTGTGTGTCTTGCTACTGCACTCGGATATAGGCTGTAGGGAGGGGTCCGGGTAACTGAAACCACTTGAGGAAGGCAGAAGGTGGCGATTAAACTTGGAATTTAGGTTTTTATTATTGAGTCACGCTCATGACAGTTTATTGGGAGGACATTTGGGGCAGGCCAAAGCTGTTGGCAAACTGGCACAACATTATCACTGGAAAGGGTTGCCTGGGGAGGTCTTGAAATATGCTATATCCTGTGATCAGTGTCAGAAAAACAAGTCTAGACACACACCACCGGGAGGGCTATTACAACCACTTACCATCCCAGCTGGACGATGGGAAACGATATCCATAGATTGGGTGGTAACACTACCAAGAATTGCCAATGGGCATGATCCTATCCTGGTAGTAGAGGATAAATTGACAAAAATGGTCATTCCCACCGCTGTCAAGGTGACTGCACTCAAACTTGCGAGACAGTTCTACATCAATGTAGTGCGCCAACCTGGGCTACCCTCCAATATTATCTCGGACAGAGACTAAAAATTCATTTCTAAGTTCTGGACAGCTTTAATAGGAGTCAAACAGCTGCTCAGCACAGCAAATTACCCTCAGACCGATGGGCTGACTGAGAGAACTAATCGAGTTTTGCAAGAAGTGCTGAGAGCATATAATAACAAAAAGAAAGATGGGATGCATCAAATTCAATTTGCGATCAACGTGCGGTGCATGCGTCAACGAGAAAGAATCCTTTTGAACTCAGTCTGGGTAGAGTCCCCAAGTCTCCTTTATATGTGCTAGGGGAGTCTTTGACTCGTCGTGAGTGAATTGACAACTCGGTCTCCCTTCAGTTGACTCAAAAATATGCTGACATCCTGTCAAAAGTCCAACAGAATCTGCACAAAGCCCAAGAATATCAGTAAAAATATGCTAATCAACACCGTCGAGACCTGACATATTCTAAGGGCGATTCATATAAACTGCATCTTCAACACCTGTACCTGCCTGGATCAAGAAAAAGCTTGGTCCAATTTGGGTCGGTTCATATCCGGTGGTGCGCCATGTCGGTTAGAATGCTTACAAACTGAACATGTGAGCGGAATACGAGGGTCACCCAGTCTTTGAAGTCTCTTTCCTAAAACCATGCATCAAGGGTGACAGTAAGGTCATAGGTTTATGAAGTACATTTTGAGTTTTACAAAAGTATGACTTGATTGTATATTAGTGTAGAGTGCATTGTTTTGGTCATTTTGATATAAAGTTCATCGAATTTGGTCAAGTATTGAGAGAGTTACAGATTTCCGAAGTTTAAATAGTTTTGAGGTCGGTTGACGACTGTCCTTAATTCGCGGTGAACGCGACCGTCAGATTGACCGACCGCGTCGAGCGATCTGGCCCGTTAGAGTGAACTCGAACCTTCACGTAAGTTCGGCTGACGCGTAGTGCCGACTAGGTCGATTTACCTAGAAGTTTCGATTTAGCCTAGCGCGTCTAAGATAGAATATTCTAGTAATGTCGATGCATGTATGTGGACATCAATTCGGCTCGACACGTCAAATGAGACAGATCTGGCTTACTCACAAATATTGTGGAAGGGATGATTTGACGAGCACTTCGGAAAATCCGTAGCTTCCTCCTAGAGCGGAGCACTTAGGCAGAAATTATAAATAGGCATAACTTCTTTGTTTCTTATCAATTTTCACTTCTGTAAATTTCTACGAGTTTGTAATGACAAGGCCTTTCATCCTACACCATTTGTGTAGTGATTTGAGTTATTATACATTAGTTTGCATATATTTTAATGTTTTCAAATATATTTGAAGTAGTATGGTGTGGAGTCAAGTGTGAATAGGTACTCTAGTAACTTGGTTCATGTCCTTTGAACCTTTCAAGGCATTTTCGAAGTTAGAGGAAAGACCTAGAAGAACTCCATGTGGCAAAAGTCAGATGTGCCATTTTTAGGTCAAAAGGACATGTGTACATTATTCTAGAAAGAGGTGGCAAGTTTTGGGATGTGTTGGGTGCCAACACATCAACATACACCTTCCTAGAAATTACTTATGTAGCAAGTATATAAACAAGAGCTAGAACATAGAAAGACATTCCAGAATCACTCTTGTACTTGCCAAAATCCAGAAATATATTAACTTTCAAGAAGCCATCTCTCTTTCAAGAAGCTACCACTTGTGTTCAAAGATCCTTGTCTTGAATAGATAAAGTATTCTGTTTTACTAAGTACTTTATCTATCTGTTTCACTACAGTGGTATCGGAGCTAGGCACTTTGGTAGCACAAGAAGATGGCCGATCCTCAAGACCAACAGCAAGCTTTCGAAGGAAGCCCTTCCTCTCCAAGACACCCTCCTCCAGCGCCGATGGGAGAGCCCACTCAAGAAAATCTGCAACAACAAGAAGCACCACAAGGAGGAGCACACCCTCCTCCAGCGTCGATGGGAGAGCCTACTCAAGGAAATCTGCAACAACAAGAAGCACCACAAGGAGGAGCACCGTCAAATCCCGTGGCAGCCGCTATAGCAAAGTTGACCCCACCACAAGGAGTTCCCGCAAATGAGTGGGCAGCCTTCCTAATGACCGTCCACAACCAAGTGGGCTTGGCCACCTATGAAGCAACCGTGCAAGCGTCAAGAGAAGCTATGGCTGCCATGGTTGCCCCTATTGCGAGCAATGCTCAAAATCCAGCCCCGGCTCAAGCGCCTCCACAAGAGCCAACGAGAGCAAGGAAACTCATCAAGCCCGGCAAACCCGACACTTTCAACCCCGGGAAAGGTGCCAACCTGAATTTATGGCTCTACCAAGTGGAGACGTACCTCGCGTTCCTTGAAGTACCCGAGGAGGACTACGTTCCCTTTGCCGTTACCTTACTTAGAGGAGCAGCAACATCATGGTGGCGTAACTATCAAGCGGCTATATATCAAGCTATGGCGCACCCCATGCTCGGCCAAGAGCCCCCACCATCATATGCAAGATGGGCAGATTTTCGTGAGGCCCTCAAGAAGCAATTCATGCCCATCAATGCGGAGAAGATTGCCCGAGGAAAGCTCCACCATCTCAAGCAAACGACGTCCGTTCAAGAGTATACATCCAGATTTCACGCCCTCACTCTTGAGATCCCCAACATGTCTCTCGAGGAGAAGATTGACCGTTACATCTTTGGCCTCAAACCCAAGGTGGCAAAGGAAGTGGAGTTACGCGACTTGACGGACTTCTCAAAGATCATTGAAGTGGCCCAAAAGGTGGATACCTTGGATTTCAAGCACTCCGTGCCTTCATCTTCACGGGTACCGACGACGCGGGTGTACGCAGCCCCTTCCACATCCGAATCTGGACCCACACCCATGGAAATCGGAGTTATTAAAAGGGACCCCGCGGCTGCCCGGAAGAGTGGAAGACCCTCCAATGACACTTATGATGCAAGAAACCAGCAAGGAGTGAAAGCAAGACTCTCCCCGGCTGAAAAAGAAGCTCTCATGACGGCTGGACTATGCTTCTATTGCAAGGAAAAGGGCCATCGTGCACTTTCATGCCCCAAAAAGTTGTCAAAAAACGGACAGCGCCGGTAGGCCAGGAGCCTACCACCCCAAGACCCACTTCACGAGAAGGCAACACGCCAAGTGAGGTGGAGACCCCCGTTGAAGACGACGTTCCAGCCCCAATGAGTTTGAGAGGTTACCTTGGAGGAGAGAAGGTCCACATCTTGGTGGATAGCGGAGCTCAAGGCAACTTCATTGCTGCAGATTTTGCCACCAAGCACGGTATTACTATGCGAACTCTTGACCACGACGAGGAGATTATGATGCCCGATGGATTCTCCTATACTACCCCTTCCAAGAAGACGTACCCCTTGGCACTCTCTATCAAGTCCTTCAAGGATAGAGTAGTGTTCTCCCCCATGCAATTGGGCAAGTACGACGTCATCCTAGGGACGCCTTGGTTGACCAAGCACAACCCCCAAGTTGATTGGAGGACCGGTACTATCAAGATCAAGAATGACATCACTTCAAGAATCTGTATTTTGCGCGCAATCCAGAATATCCAGACCCAAGACATCCAGAAGCCGGCACACGAGATACTATTGTCCGCCCTCCAACTCAAGAGACTTGTGAGGAAGGGACACGAGCTTCTTTTGGCCTTGATCACGCCAAAAGACATCAAGAAAGACATCGAGAGTCAAGAAGGCAGCCCCGTTCCCAAGGAGATACAAGAAGTCTTTGAGGACTACAAAGAAGTGTTCTCCCCGGAATTGCCCAAGGGCCTACCCCCCAAAAGATTCGTAGACCACAAGATAGAGTTGGAGCCCGGAAGCAAGCCCATCTCTCGGCCTACGTTCAAAATGTCATACACGGAGCTAGACGAAGTCAAGAAGCAAATCAAGGAGCTACTGGAGCATGGCTTCATTCGACCTAGCAAGTCGCCATTTGGAGCCCCGGTGCTATTTGTCAAGAAGAAAGATGGTACCTTGAGGATGTGTGTGGACTATCGCGCCCTCAACAAGATCACCATCAAGAATCGATACCCGCTGCCGCGCATGGATGAGCTCATGGACCGGCTGGTTGGAGCCAAGTACTTCACGAAGATTGACTTACGGAGCGGCTACCACCAGATTCGCATCGCAGAACCGGACATAGAGAAGACGGCATTCAGGACAAGATATGGACATTTTGAGTTCATGGTCCTGCCATTTGGACTCACCAACGCGCCAGCAACTTTCATGACTATGATGAACACCATATTTCAGCCCATGTTGGACAGATTTGTGGTGGTATTCATCGATGACATCCTTATCTACAGCAAGACCCTTGAAGAGCATGCGAGACACTTGAAAGAAGTCCTTGAAGTATTGAAGCAAAACAAGCTGTTTGCGAAGGAGTCAAAATGCGAGTTTGCCAAACAAGAAGTGGAGTTCCTAGGTCTCCACGTGACTGCTGATGGCATCAAGATAGACCCCAAGAAGACCACGGTGGTGGAGGAATGGCCAACCCCCACGACCAAGAAAGAACTCCAGTCATTCTTGGGATTTGCCAATTGGTACAGAAAATTCATCCAAGGCTTCTCGCACATAGCAGCCCCCCTGACAGATCTACTCAAGAAGGACAGGCTATATACATGGACCGAGAAAGAGGAAGAGGCATTTCAAGAGTTAAAGCGAAGATTGACCACATCCCCGGTGCTCACACTCCCAAGTCCAAACCCAGATTGGCCCTTCCACGTCATCACCGATGCATCTTCCTATGCAATAGGAGCAATCCTGCTTCAAGACCAAGGCAAGGGACTGCAGCCCATCGCCTACGAGTCAAGGAAGCTAAATCCAGCCGAGCAAAATTATACAACCACGGAGCGAGAGGCATTGGCGATTGTACATGCCTTGAAGGTTTGGCGCTGCTACGTTGAAGGACGCAAAGTACTGGTCACCACGGACCACGAGGCGTTAAAGCACCTCCAGACGCAGCCGTATCTCTCAAGGAGACAAGCAAGATGGAGCGGATACTTGCAACAATACAACATCACGATTCAGTACCAGCCCGGCAAGACAAACCCGGCTGACCCCCTCTCAAGACTGCAATTAAATGCAGTGATGGTATCCCTGAAGACAGATCTGGAAGCTCGATTTTCAGCCGCCTATGAAAGAGACCCTTACTACAAGAACGGAGAAGCAGCCTTGGACCCATGCAAGAAGCAAGAAGGCAATTATTGGGTGAGGCAAGATACGGGCCAGAGATGTGTTCCTAATGACTTAGACCTCCGGCTCTTGCTTCTACGAGAAGCACACGACAACCCTCTTGGAGGACACTTTGGAATCCTAAGGACCACGGGCGTTCTAGCTAGGACTTATTGTTGGCCAGGCATGTCTAAGCAAGTCAAGGAGTACTGCAGGAGCTGTGACACATGCCAAAGAATCAAGCCATCATCGCAAAAGGCGGGAGGACTCCTCCAACCACTACCAATCCCCGAAAGACAATGGACGGACATCTCAATGGACCTTATCGTGGACTTGCCCGTGACACCTCGAGGCCATAATGCAATACTCACGGTGGTGGACAGACTTACCAAGATGGCTCATTTTATTCCCACGACGACTAAGGCTACAGCACCACAACTTGCAAGACTCATCTTTGACAACATCTTCCGACTCCATGGACTACCATCAAGAATTGTGTCAGATAGAGATCCAAGATTCACAAGCCATTTCTGGAAAAATCTCTTCAAGAACTTGGGTACATCGCTGGATATGTCTACTGCCTACCACCCACAATCAGATGGGCAAACCGAGCGTATGAATCGTACCCTAAAGACCTCTCTAAAGGCCTACGTGTCTACCCTCGAGCAAGACTGGGACATGTACTTGACCCCCCTCGAGTTTGCCTACAACAACACTACGCAGGCCTCTACCCAAGAGTCCCCATTCTTCCTCAACTATGGCTTCCATCCGACCACGCCACTGAGCTTCACGGCTGGCCATGATGAAGTACCTGCAGCCACAGATTTTATGGAGACATTAGAAGCAGCCCTTACAGCAGCGAAGAAAGCTCTACAACACGCGCAAGATGCTCAAGCAAGAGTGGCGAACAGATCCAGAAGAGAAATTACGTACAGAGTGGGTGACAACGTGTTACTATCATCCAAGAACATTTCCCTGAACAACAGGCCTGCCGGCAGCAAGTTCTCTCCCAAGTATTTGGGACCCTTCAAGATTATCCAGCAAGTCAACCCCGTTGCTTTCAAGCTAGAACTTCCCCAGACTATGCACATCGACCCCGTATTCCACGCTTCCCTCTTCAAGCCATATGTGCAACCCGACAACAAGTTCCCAGGACGTGTGACAACCCCACCAGCCCCAACAATAGTGGATGATCATTTGGAGTACGAAGTGGAAGACATAGTGGCTATGAGAAATTTCAGGAGACAGCAGCAATACTTGATCAAGTGGAAAGGATATCCAGATTCGGAGAATAGTTGGGTGGCGGCGCACTACCTTGACAAAGTTCAGAGAAAGTTGAAGCGCTTCCATGCCGCCAACCCCCATCTTGGACCAGCCCCAAGTCTCTCTACTAGAAGCCCGAAGACTTCAGGGAGGCAGCCTGCCACCATCAAGAAGCAGCAGAAGACCCCTTGGAGGCAGCCTGCAAGAACAAGAAAGAGGAAAAATTGACATTAGACACTCTTCTCTTCTCGCAGTTTCTGGACAGAAAACTAAAACTGCTACTGGTAATAGGTCTCTGCATAATAAATTCTGAAAATTTACCTGGCTGTAGTCCATGAGTAGCCGGTCATTTAGAGTCCAAGTTTGCTCAATTTGGAGCACTGGTGAGAGAGATATGATGCTCTAAGTAGAAGGGGGTCAGGCTGCTGGCATTGTTAGGACAGAATATGCCTTCTGACATTGTGCCTTCCCCTGAACTTGGAATGCTCTGAAACTCAAGACTCTGGTAGAACATCTTACAGCGCCCAGTTTGAGACTTAGTTTGCAGAATTTGGAGAAGTATAGAAGGACTTATGATTTTCAGAAGTTTCTGCACAGATTTGGAGGAGTGCCTACTCTCTCAGCTCTCAACGACACTCCAGAAATGAGAATGCTCTCAAATTTGGTGACCCGGTAGAGTTCTCCGACGCGGTCCGTCTGGCACTCGAATTTTCAGATTTGGAGCAGTTCTGTGGCCGCTATGAATTTTTGAGTTCGTGGCAGATTCTGGGCCAACTTGTACAATTTTCTTTATCATTAAGGAGTAGGCTAGCCAATAAGGTCACACCACCTACGACCTTGCCTAGTCTACCTTACATGTGTAGCACCTGACTTGGCGCCTTTGACTAGTCCTCTTCACATGTGTGGCATCTGACTTGAAACTGTTGACTAGTTTGCTCCACATGTGTAAGACCTGACTTGACGCGCCGAGACGTCGCTTTTTCTATCGGGGGGGTGATGTAGTGATTTGAGTTATTATATATTAGTTTGCATATATTTTAATGTTTTCAAATATATTTGGAGTAGTATTGTGTGGAGTCAAGTGTGAATAGGTACTCTAGTAACTTGGTTCATGTCCTTTGAACCTTCCAAGGCATTTTCGAAGTTAGAGGAAAGACCTAGAAGAACTCCATGTGGCAAAAGTCAGATGTGCCATTTTTAGGTCAAAAGGACATGTGTACATTATCCCAGAAAGAGGTGGCAAATTTTGGGATGTGTTGGGTGCCAACACATCAACATACACCTTCCTAGAAATTACTTATGTAGCAAGTATATAAACAAGAGCTAGAACATAGAAAGACATTCCAGAATCACTCTTGTACTTGCCAAAATCCAGAAATATATGAACTTTCAAGAAGCCATCTCTCTTTCAAGAAGCTACCACTTGTGTTCAAAGATCCTTGTCTTGAAGTGAGGAAGTTATGGAACAGGCAGAGTTGGGTCACCATGAGGTGATATTGGGCCGACCATGGCTAAGGAAAGCCAACCCTCAAGTGCACTGGAGCACTGGACTAGTGAAATTGCAAGGGCGTGATAGTCAAAAACGAAACAGGTGGAGGTAGATACGACCACAAGTAACTGTCTTTTGTCGAGCCTGCAAGTTAAGAAGCTATGCAGGGCGAATCAGGTGAAGGAGATGTACCTTGTTTTGGTGGCCCTGGCCAGGTCATCAGATGGAGCAAGTGTGAATCCTAACAGCTTGGGCAAATCTACTCCGCCGGAGGAGCAAGTAGTGGTGTCTGATCCCCTTGCTCAGAGGGAGCAGAGCCCAATTGCTCAAGAGAAGAAACCTGCTGAGATGCCTGCCCAAATTAAGGCGCTGTTGGAGGAGTTCAAGTGCGTCTTTCCTGAGGAGCTACCTGCAGGATTACCTCCACAGAGAGCTATGGAGCACAAGATCGAGTTGGAACCAAGGAGCAAGCCACCAGTGAGACCCGCCTATTAACAATCGTTTGCGGAGTTGGATGAGTTGAAGAAGCAACTGACAGAGTTATTGGAGAAGGGATTCATCCGACCCAACGAGTCTCCATTTGCAGCGCCAGTCTTATTTGTGAAGAAGAAGGATAGGAATATGAAGATGTGTGTCGACTACTGGGCTCTCAACAAGGTCACCATCAAGAACAGGTACCCACTTCCACGAGTGGACGAGTTGATTGACAGGCTTGTCGGGGCAAAGTATTTCTCGAAGATCGATTTGAGGAGTGGCTATCACCAGGTACGAAGTGCGAAAGGAGACGTTCAAAGAACTGCTTTCAGGACTCGTTATGGGTTATTCGAGTTCACAGTCATGCTTTTTGGGTTGACTAATGCACCCGCTACATTCATGGGACTCATGAACAGTATCTTCAGACCCAATTTGCACCAGTTTGTGATAATGTTTGTGGACGACATCTTGATCTATTTGAAGACCTAGGAAGAGCATGTGGAGCATCTGAGGAAGGTGTTGGAGGTCTTGAGAGATCTGAAGCTGTATGGTAAGATGAGCAAGTGCAACTTCTGTCTCAAGGAAGTCGAGTTTCTTGGATACATAGTGGGAGCTGAAGGAGTCAAGGTGGAGCAGAAGAAGGTGCAAGCAGTCAGAGATTGGCCGGTACCTGCTGATATTCATCAACTCAGGAGTTTCCTCGGCATGGCGAATTATTATCGACGTTTCATTGAAGGATTTGCCAAGGTGTATGCACCGCTGACGGACATGTTGAAGAAGCAAGACAAGTGGTTATGGGGTGACAAGGAGCAGCAAGCTTTTGAGAAGATTAAGGAGCTGTTGACACAAGCACCTGTGTTGGCAATTGCGAGTCCATGTAACGATTTGAGCTTTTGAGGCGTATTTGGGACATTTTCCCAATTACCTAAAATACGATATACTATTTGTCATAAGATATTTGATAAATGATTGCATCACATTGAACTATTCGCCACACACGTGTGCCGATTAATTCCCGGTCGATTGGCGAAACGACCGAGATACTATTGCAAAAAGCGTCGTAACGTAATTCGACTACTTCGCAAAAGTATGACATAATTCTTCATAAAGTTACTTTGAATATTTATGAGATGATAATTTAATTAATCATTGTATGATTAAGTTATTTTGATTGTCATTATTACAAATAATGGACAATCACAGATTTCGGATTACGACTAGTCGTAATACGAAGAAACTGTCGTATCATTAATACAAACAAACAGTCGTAAGGTCAAACGAAATGAAATATGCAAAGTCGCTTTGCATCCGAGCGGATTCGAACCCGCGACCTTCGTTTGAAACGTTCACACCTAACCGATGGGCCAAAGTAGCTCTTTAAACTACCGGTCCATGACGAAAGCATGTGTAGGCGACTCCGCGATCAATCGCGAGAACGCGAAAACGCCCGTTTGGCTCAAACGGTTTTTCGGAAACCGTCGAAAAGTCTCCAAACGGCCAACTGCGCGTTTCGAGCATTCGGCCGAATGGGACACGTCCCTTCGACCGTTTTCGTTGAACATGAACCAGTGCCCTAGGTGGTGACTGGAAGCACTCCAGTGCCTCATGTTGTGCAGGTATAAATACCTGCAGAGTCATTGTGAGTGCAACTCTCACAAGCACACGTTCTACGTTAGTTTTCACTTTCGCTCTTTCGAGTATTCGTCAATTTCCACAAGCATACAAATTTTTCTCCCACTTGAATAAAATATTCCTTGAATACCGAGGAAAGATCCTCTCAAAAAGCAGAAACGTCAGTCCAGACCTTCCTTTCACCATCATCACGGACGCATCAAACTTTGCAGTGGGAGCCATTCTCTTCGAGGACCAGGGCAAAGGATTGCAACCTGTGGCATATGAGAGCAGGAAGTTGAGTCCCGCTGAGCAGAACTATGCAGCACACGAACGGGAGATGTTGGCTATTATCCAGGCTTTGAAAATTTGGCGATGTTATGTGAACGGCCGGAAGGTGTTCATCAAGACCGACCACAAGAGCTTGGAGAAGTTTATGACGCAGCCAACGTTGACACCAAGACCGGCAAGGTGGATGGAGTTTCTGCAACAATTTGACCACAAGATTGAGTACTTACCTGGGAAGATTAACCCTGCAGACGCTTCATCCAAGAGGTGTGACCTTGCAGCTGTCTCAGTCATCAAGGACAGTATGGACTTCAAGGAGAAGCTTCAGAGAGGTTATGAAGAGGACTCAGAGTTTGTTCATGGTGGAGCAGCTGAGTTCAACTCAAGTATGCAGAAGGACGGCATATGGTATTATGGTGATTCCAAGAAGGTGGTGGTACCTGACATCAAGGAGCTACGAGACTTACTACTTGCGGAGCATCATAATTGCTTATATGCTGGACAATTTGGAAGCGAGAGTACTATTGGAGAAATATGGACAAGGACATCGAGGAGTGGATTGGGAGTTGTGATGCGTGCCAGAGAAACAAGACACCAAATCAAAAGAAGGGAGGTACATTGCAGCCCCTGCCTATTCCAGAGTATCCTTGGGAGCAGATTGCTATGGACTTCATCACATCGTTACCAGTCAGTGGTCAAGAGCACGATGCAGTATGGGTTGTGTCTGACAGACTCAGCAAGATGGCTCACTTCATTCCCATGAAGAAGACTTTTACGGCAGCGAATGTGGCACGGCTATTCTTTGATCATATTTTCAGGCTACATGGGTTGCCGAAGGTGATTGTTTCAGATCGGGATCCAAGGTTTACTAGCACTTTTTGGCGGTCATTGTTTACTTTGATGGGGACCAAGCTGAGTATGAGCACTTCCTATCACCCTCAGACAAATGGGCAGAGTGAGAGGCTTAACAGAACTCTGCAAGAGGTGCTCAGGAGTTTCACTATGGAGGACCCTTCAGAGTGGGACAAGAAGCTGCAAGGATTGGAGTTTGCCTACAACAACAGCATGCAGGGATCCACCAAGCAGTCATCATTCGCTATGGTTTATGGGTGAGAAGTATATCATCCAGGGAACATCTTGTTGGAGAAGGCCAAGGAGACTCAGGTTCCTACTACACAAGCTTTTATGGAGCAGATGGCCAACACTTGGCATATGGCGAAGACGTGTATTCGGAAGACACAGGAAGAGCAGGTCAAGCATGCTAACAAGCACAGGAGGGAAGTGACATTCCATGTGGGCGACAAAGTACTCTTGTCCACCGAGAACCTACCTTTCACAGGCAAGAGGAAACTGCGGGCACGGTTTACAGGTCCCTTTGTAGTGCTCAAGCAGGTGAATCCAGTGGCCTACAAGTTGGAACTTCCTTCAGGCTGGCGTATCCATGATGTGTTCCATGTCACTTGTCTGCGGCCATACGTTGACCCAAATGAAGGACATCCAGGAAGACTACCTACACCGCCACCACCGGTCGAGATCGATGATGTATTGGAGTATGAAGTGGAGGCGATTGTCGGCGATCGACGAGTCAAACAAGGTCAACGATTTCTCCAAGAGAATGTGGTCAAGTGGAAAGGCTACCATGCGGACGTCAACACTTGGGAGCCAGAGGCCAACTTGACTCATTGTAAGAGTAAGTTTAGACGTTATCTGCACAATGCGTCGAGGACGTCGCATCTTGAGGAGGGGGATGATGTAAGGTCATAGGTTTATAAAGTGCATTTTTGAGTTTCATGAAAGTATCTTTTGATTGCTTAGAAGTCTAGACTGCATTTTTGTGGATATTTTGATATAAAGTTCACCGAATTTGGTCAAGTATTGAGAGTGTTCTGGATTTCCGAAGTTTAATTAGTTTTGAGGTTGGTTGACGACTGTCCTTAATTCGCGGTGAGCGCGACCGTCGGATTGACCGACAGCGTCGAGCGATCTGGCCCATTGGAGTGAACTCGAACCTTAACGTAAGTTCGGCTGACGCGGAGTGCCGACTAGGTCGATTTTCTTAGAAGTTTCGATTTAGCCTAGCGCGTCTAAGATAGAATATTCTAATAATGTCGATGTATGTATGTGGACGTCAGTTCGGCTCGACATGTGAGATGAGACTGATCTGGCGTACACACAAATATTTTGGAAGGGATGATTTGACGAGCAGTTAGGAAAATCCGTAGCTTCCTCCTAGAGAGGAGCACTTAGGCTGAAAATCATAAATAGGCATTTCTTTGTTTCTTATCAGTTTTCACTTCTGTAAATTTCTACGGGTCTGTAATGACAAGGCCTTCCATCCTACACCATTTGTGAGCAGTTTCTTGCCACTCAAAATGTCAAGTAATTTTCCTAAGCTTTCTAAGCAATATGCCGCTGCACTCTTTAGTATGATTGCAACTAGTTCTTTTCCTCGTGAGTCACTACGCTTCCACTAGGGCACTCTGCCCCTTTCAATGACGCACTGTTATTCACAGGTCGGTTACCTATCCAGCCGGGATTAGTCCCCACTGTCCGAGATGGTGACCCTGAGGATTATGAGATGGATGAGATTTTAGAAGCTCGCTCTGTCCGTTGATCATCTAAATATGTCATGAAATATTTGGTCAGATGGAAAGGTTACGATTTCTCTAGGGACACTTGGGAATTTAAGGACCATTTGACCAATGCCAAAGGGGCGTTGAAACTGCAACACCTCCTTAACTGTCATTTTAGCTGACATGTGAAGGTGACAAGAGGTCCTATCTCCATTTAAGTTGGAGGGGAAATGTGCCCGAAAGTGACTGTTAATGATAGTTTGTGACAGTAGGTGACAGTAAGTGACAGTTGTGACAATTAGCCCACCTTAAAAATTAAGTTGGAGGGAGTGGGATAACATCTCGAGAACCAGCCGATCGTCTTTACAAATCCATTCTCCACACTCAATTGCACTCACATTCACTTCTCTCTCAATCACATTCCCACTTTCTGCTTACTCACACCAGGTATTGCATACCCTGTAACTCTCACTACTACGTTCTTACCTGTCAAAGTACTCGAGGATTGTGAACGATATCACGATTTTACTAACTCAATTGTGTTAAGTTTGAGCAAGATGACCCAGAAGTTTGAACACAAGAGGAAAAGAAGAGCGGACGAGGCACAGGCAAAATGCACGGAATTCTACGGCGACATCGAATCACCCTCCATCTTATCTTGGGAATCAGAGCGACTTCGACTGCAACGGGAGGCTAAGACGAAGAAGGATGAGGAAGAACAAGCCAGATTGAGACAGGAAGAACAGGACACAAAAGCTGCCGAGGAAGCCAAGAAGGCAAAAGAAGCCAGGCAAGCTGAGGAGGAACAGAGGAGAATCAAAAGCTATCGTTGCACGGTGATGGGTAAGGGCTTTGATCTTTTGGAAGAAGCCTTCAAGTTTGCCCAGAGAAGCCGAAGTGAGTCACACAAGGACATACTACAGCGGAAAGGGGAGACATCCTAAGCTTTGACAAATACATAGAGGTCAGCACAGGGCTTCTATGGTACTATGACTTAATTTTGAAAATCAGATACGGCTCATACGGATTCGCCAATTTGTCGTACGTACAAAACGTGAGAGTCAAACCTGTCGTTGGAATACGCCGAAATACGTGAGTATCGGTAGAATAAACCGACTATAAATCGGAAATGAATCAAAAAATCTGCGTATACGCCAATATGGAGTATCACGATACGAGTATTTGAAAAAGTACGATTTGGCCAAAAGAGGCTGAACGGGAGTATTTTAAAACTAGGTGCTATGACTATGCCAGGATGGTGGGATATACGGTCCGAGAGGCCAATGCATTGGCCCAGATAAATGAATCTGAAACTGTGCCAATACCTGGGATTTGGGGCACAGACAGGGTCATCAGGTTGATCCCTATGCATACAGACAGCTTCAAGGATGCCACTTCCCACAATCGATTCAAGACCATGTATAACGAGGTGGAGAGAAGAAGCTGGGAGTTCTTGGCGAGGGAGACCAGCCAGCTGGATTTCTCGGACACTGGTACCCCTGTACTCTGGAGAGGACAGACCCTGCTTTCTTTTTGCAGCCCACTGACTGGCAGTGGATGACCATTAACATGAGGGACCAGCTAAATGACAGCTGAGAAAGACGATTTTGTGGCAGACTTGCAGGGGAAAATGGTGCTGCCACCTCACATTGCAGGATGGGACCCAAGACTGGACGGAGTCAGGGGCTGCATGAATCAGGAGACACAGGAGGATAGGACCAGGGTCGGAGAATCTTTCTCTAAGAGAAAGCTTGCTTATGCCAAATGGGCGAGTAAGCAAGGAGAGAAGGACCTATATGCGGTCAGGACCCAACAACTCTCACCAGCACCCAAAAGGGGGAGGTCAATGTGATACTCTTTTTCTCGGAAACAACTGAAGGAAATGACCAAAAAGATTCCATAAGTCTTAGAAGAGCAGGAGGACAAAGAAGAGGACGGTGCAAGAGAGGAGTCTAGCCCTGTTGAGGTACGGACCCCTGCTACATCCCCCACTCTGCAGAAGACTGGGAGGTCCTTGGCACAGGCAGCCTTGCAGCAGCTTGGGGATACCAGCCCACCGAGAGATCCAGATCTCCAGTGGCTGGGAAGTTTTAGTAAGAGGAGTCCGACCCCAGGAGGTGAGACTTAGTCAGACAGAGCAGACATGAGGGTTGCAAACGAGGCAGCCGGAGGGCAGCCAGTATCCCCCTCTCATAGAGGGCACGTGCCCTTAGCCCATGTCATGCAGCACCCTTCTAACATGCTACTGTATGTTCTTGTCAGTGTAAGAGCTGCACAAGAGAGAGCTGTCTCCATCAACTTGCAAACTGTGCAAGAGCAGGCTGCCAAGTTGCCACGATCTCCTCTCGGTTCACCTTGGTCTGAGCCTCCAGGTTTCAGGAGATCACCAGATAGGAGAAGAAGGTCCAGTTCCAGGTCTCGCTCCCCAGAAGATAGAGCCCGGGTACATAGTTCGCTGTCGTCTTTGTTTTAGAGTCAATCTGCTTTTGTGT
Source organism: Mesotaenium endlicherianum (assembly GCA_009602735.1). Taxonomy (NCBI): domain Eukaryota; kingdom Viridiplantae; phylum Streptophyta; class Zygnematophyceae; order Zygnematales; family Mesotaeniaceae; genus Mesotaenium; species Mesotaenium endlicherianum. The sequence continues at coordinate 247,060 of WELA01010273.1, forward strand.
TGCATGTGAGTTACTTGTGTAGTCAGATAGTTAACATGTGTTGTCGAGACGACCAACAATTGAAGTTGCAGGGATTGTAGTGAATTCGCGTATTGGATAGATATAAATGTCATGTAATATAATAATCAAATAAGTTAGTTCATATTAAGTCTGCTAGATTTCTAATACTTGGTTTAACAACTTAGCCGGGAGCAGCAGGTTGAAGTCAATTAGGTCAGCCTGCTGACTTAGGTGAGCTTGCTGACACATTCTTTGACAATCAGCTGACTGCCGTACTCGGTAGCAGCAAATTGCCTAGTTATGCATAGTTAAGTGTGGTGTGGTGTGCTAGATGAGTGGCCAGATGTCACCCTTAAGGTGGATGGCGATTCGGGATGATGGGAGATGGCTGTGGATTTGGTTAGCCGAAGTCCTACCAACGTGGTCAACCCCCGGGTAGGCGATGCGATCGCACTTGTCGTTGAACAGTAAACTTATTCCATGTACATATGCCGAGTTCGGCATTCGGAAACGAGGCCAACTCTCTTGTACAGCTTACTGAGAGAGATCTGAATCCAAGGCGAGGGGCCATTGGTACGAACTGTCTTCTAACCTTGCTTATGTATGAGTTTACTGATTGCATGATTGATGCTCGTTTACTTGCATTTGACTTGTGAGTGTTGTTCACTGCTAGTGTATTGTCTTTTGCTGTAAAATCAGTTAACGTAAAATACCATAAAGATTACTTGCTGATATAAAGATCTTTTATTAATTGTTAATCTCCTATTGGTAAGTCGATTCATTTCAGGTAGGAAAGGCAAGGGCAATTTTTGACAGAGGAACGACATATACTTTTCTCCATAAGGACTTAGTTAAGCGGCTAAAGCTCCTTTGTCACCCTAAGAGATAAAAGATATTTCTTGGAGATGCCTCCTCAAGTATCTCGAGAGAAATTGGTACGAAGCCTATTGAGGTCGAGTTAGGTTCTAGCATTATGAACCCTAAACCCTAACTATACGCTTATGTTTGAGGTACTCAACACTGGCTTTTATAATCTTGCGCTAGGAAGGTCGTTGCTGACTAGAAATCAAGCTGAAGTGTGTTGGAGCAGAGGTACAGTTAAAGTGAGAGGAGCCAGTGATGGGCAGACTAATTAGGCCCCCAGTGAAATGCACGTTGCTGAATGCAATGGAGTTCACGTCCTGTTACTGGTCCTGAGGCTGGTCCTTCACGTCCTGTTGCTGGTGGAGATTCGTCGGCTTCTAGTACCGCTTCTGGAAGTAAATTCTCCCCCCTCGTTCCTCATGGCCTTGTATGTGGAGGACAGTCATTGCACCTGAACGCCCTCAGTCGCCCCCACATGACTGTCTTGACAGCGATGATGATGAAGACCTACAAGCTCCTGAGGTCAATTCCCCTACTTCTCCTAATCGTCGAGCAACACCACCTGCTACTGTGGACCCTGGCCTGCCACCCAAGCATCACCAAACGTTAAGGATGCAGGTAGTCCGCTCACCTCGCTTTGCGTGTACTTCCTTGTCTGCGACGCCATCAAACGCCCCTGCTCTTTCTTCCACCCAAGGTGATCAAGGCCAACCATCATTAAAAGCCTGCCTTCAAGAATGGTCCATCAGGTAAGCGTAGGAAGAAGTTTGATTCATTTGTCGCTGCTCGTGGTGATCTTGCTGATGCTGCTAGTAGAAACTCACAGCACCAAGAAAAGATGCAGGAAGTGCGATTGAGAGTGTTAAAGAGCAAAGGAAGCAGCTAGCAATAAACTGGCAGACGCAGATAAGTACTCCATGATGAAAGATATGCATGATGCAAAGATGCAGCAGCAAGACAGCCATGTTCTATTTTAGATCAAACACCTCTCTGCTCAGCTAGACCTGCGGTACAAAATGTTTGACAGACGTATGACATTGCAGGAGAATAGCAGTAGTGTCGTAGCTGACAATGGAGGTCCTGGACAGGCAAGGAACATGTCCCCATCCACCCCGCTATATGGCAAGCACCTATTTAGAGGCTCTTCTATCGAAGCTGCATAAGTTTTTTTGGAGGTTTTTTGGAGGTTTTTGTGGAGGTTTTTGGAGGTTTTTTTGATAATTTCAAACATGGGAAACATAAAATTGTCACAACATGTCTCCAATCACCCTTTGTCCCCTCAAGCCTGCGTCAGCCTTCTTGCACGTTGTTGGTGAATAAATTCCTACAAGCTGTCGTGGGAACGGTGTCACAAAAACTAGGAGCATTATCAGCTAACCACATGACAGGCATATCCATACTGGTGCGTTTCAATTGAAAAGTGATGTTTTCCCGTTTAAATTCATTTCGCGCACGTTATCACATCTCACATCTCATCACTACGACTGTATGCTCCCCGATTGTATCTGTGACTGTGTGTGAGTCCAGTGTTCATTTTAGCAGTTGGATCAGGACTCGTTTTTCTTCAACAAACTAGGCCAAATCCTCTTGAAAGCAAACAAATAATCGTGGTTGGGTTCATAACTACTTCTTCATTCGCAAAAGAGCTACGGTGCTCATTCATGTTATTGAGCTTGCTAAAATGAAACAAGTGGCATTATGTGCTAGGTGTCCGGATGGAGTACGGCCCACGGGTCGTGATCTTCTGGTTCTGAATATGCGATTTGGATTAAGGAGCGAATCCGCAAAGAGTTTGCTGATGAACTTATAGTTAACCACAATTCAAATGCAAGTAAACTCGCATCAATCATGCAATCATACATAAGCAAGGTTAGAAGACAGTTTGAATCAATGGCCTCTCGCCTTGGATTCAGATCTCTCTCAGTAAGCTGTACAAGAGAGTTGGCCTCGTTTCCGAATGCCGAACTCGAGAGCAATATCTTGGGCTATGAATGCACACATACTTGATATATATGATGAATCTGCATCTCTTTCCGTCGTGCACTCATCTAGCACACCACACATAGATGCGTAACTTGGCAGTTCACTGCTATCGAATACGATAGACTGTCAAAGAATGTGTCAGCAAGCTAACCTAAGTCAACAGGCTGACCTAGTTGACTTCAGCCTGCTGCTCTCGACTGAGTCATTAAACTGAGAATCTTAAATCCAGCAGACTTAATATCAACTAACGGTACAGCAGCTGAACTTAATTATTATATAACTATTTGTATTCATCCAACATACTGATTCATGACAATCCCTCCAACTTAAACTGTTATCGATTCGACAACACCTGTTAACTATCTGACTACAAAAGTAACTCACATGCAACACAAAAGCAGACTTATTTTGAAACAAAAGACCACAGCAAACTCAGTACTAGGAGCTCTATCTTCTGGGGAGCGAGACCTGGAACTGGACCTCTTTCTCCTATGTGATGGTCTTTTGAAACCTGGGGGTGGAGGCCAAGGTGGACCACGAGGAAATAAACTTAGCAAGTGGGCAGCCTCCTCTTACACAGTCTGCAAGTTGATGGAGACAGCTCTCTCCAGTGCAGCCCTCAAGCTGACAGGAACATACATGGGCATGCCAAAAGGGTGCTGCATTACATGGCCTAAGGGTACATGCCCTCTATGAGAGGGGGATACAGGCTGCCCTCTGGCTGCCTCCCTGGCAGCTCTCCTGTCTGCTCTGGCTGACTGAGTCGCGCCTCCTAGGGTCGGACTCCTCCTGTTGAAACTTCCCAGCCACTGGAGATGTGAATCTCTGGGTGGACTGGTATCCCCAAGCTGCTGCAAGGTTGTGTGTGCCAAGGACCTTCCAGTCCTCTGCAGAGTGGGGGAGGTAGCAAGGGTCCGTACCTCAGCAGGGTTAGACTCCTCTCCTGCGTCTTCCTCCTCTTTGCCCTCATGCTCTTCCAAGACTTCTGGAGTCTCTCTGGTCATTTCCTTCAACCGTTCCCGAGAAAAAGAGTATCCCACTAACCTCCCCCATTTAAGTGCTGGTGGGGTTTGTTGAGTCCTGACTGCATATAGGTCTTTCTCCCCTTGCTTACTTGCCCATGTGGCATAAGCAAGTTTCCCCTTAGAGAAAGAATCTCTAGTCCTGGTCCTATCCTCCTGCGTCTCCTGGCTCATGAAGTTCCTGACCCCATCCAGCCTTGGGTCCCATGCTGCAATGTGAGGTGGCAGCACTATTTTCCCCCGCAAGTTTGGCAGGAAATTGTCCTCCTTGGCTCTGTCATTCAACTGGTTTCTCATGTTGATGGTCATCCAACGCCAGTTTGTGGGTTGCGGGAAGAAAGCAGAATTTGTCCTCTTCAGAGTACAGGAGTACCAGTGTCCCGAGAAATCCAGCTGGATGGTCTTCCTTGCCAAGAACTCTCAGCCTCATCTCTCTACCTCATTATACGTGGCCTTGAATCAATTGTGGGAACTGGCATCCTTGAAGCTGTCTGTAGGCATAGGGATCAACTTCATGACCTTGTCTGTGCCCCAGATCCCAGGTTTTGTCGCAGCTTCAGATTCGCCTATCTGGGCCAATGCTCTGGCCTCCCGGACCGTACATCCCACTATCTTGGCATAGTCATGGAACATTAGAAGCCCTGTGTTGACCTCTATAAACTTGTCAAAGCTTGGGAATGTCTCCCCTCTCGCAGCAGCATGTCTTTTTGTAACTCACTTCGGCTTCTCTGGGCATACTTGAAGGCTTCCTCCAGAAGATCAAAGCCCTTGTTCATTATCGTGTAGCGGTAGTTTTTAATTTTCCTCTGTTCCTCCTCAGCTTTGAAATGAATCGTCTTACCAAATAGGCGATTAATAATTAATAAAGATCTTTATATCAGCAAGTAATCTTTATGGATTTTCCGTTAACTGATTAAACGGCAAAAGACAACACACTAGCAGTGAACAATACTCGTAAATCAAAAACGAGTAAACTAGCATCAATAATGCATTCAGTAAACTTATACATAAGCAAGGTTAGAAGACAGTGCGTATCAATGGCTTCTCGCCTTGGATTCAGTTCTCTCTCAGTCAGCTGTACAAAAGAGTTGGCCTCGTTTCCGAATGCCGAACTCGAGAGCAATATCTAGCATATGTACACGGAATGAGTTTACTGTTCAACGGTCAGTGCAATGGCACCGCCTACCCGGGAGTTAACCACGTTGGTAGGACCTCGGTTAACCAAATCCACCGCCATCTCCCATCATCCCGAATCGCCATCCGTCAAAGGGACGTCATCTGGCCATTCATCTAGCATACCACACTTAGATGCGTATCGAGGCAGTTCGCTGCTACCGAGTACGGAAGTCAGCTGGCTGTCAAAGAATGTGTCAGCAAGCTGACTTAAGCTGACTTCAGCCTGCTGCATCCGGCTGAGTCATTAAACTGATACTAAATATAAAGTCCAGCAGACTGACTGTTAACTAAAGTTCAGCAGGCTGAACTTAATTTGCTATTACATTTAAATGAATATTATATCTACTAATATACTGATTCATTACAACCTTGCTGCTTCCGTTTCTCCTCAGTTTGATTGTCTCCTTCTGCCTTTTTGGCTTCCTCTGCAACTTTTCTGTCGTGCTCTTCCTGTCTCAGTCTGGCTTGTTCTTCTTCTTCCTCCTTCCACTTCTGAGCCTCCCGCTGCATTCAAAGCCGCTCTTATTTTCAAGAGGAGATGAAGGATGATTCGATGTCACTATGGAACCCCTTATACTCCGTCTGTGCCTCGTCCGCCCTTCTTTTCCTCTTGAATTCGGACTTCTGAGTCATCCTACTCAAACATACCGCAATTGAGTTAGTGTAGTCATGATATTATGCACAAGTATTGAGTACTTTGACAGGTAAGAATGTAGTAGTGAGAGTTATAGCGTATGCAATACTTGGTGTAAGCAAGCGGAAAGTGGGAGGGTGCTTAAGGAAGAAATGAGTGTGAGCGCAGTTTCAGTGTGAAGAATGGTAGAAAAATCAACTGGTTTTCGAGATGTTATTCCACTCCCTCCAACTTAATGTTTAAGTTGGGCTGCCTGTCACATCTGTCACTTCGTGTTACCTGCTGTCAGTCTGTTACTAACTGTCACTTTCTCGCACACTGACTGTCAATTTTGGCCACGTTACCCCCTCCAACATAATTGGAGACAGGACCTCCTGTCACCTTCCCATGTCAACTGAAATGACTCTTAGGGAGGTGTCCCAGCCTCCCGAAGGTAAAAGCGTTTCAACGTCCCTTTGGCATTGGCCAAATGGTCCTTACATTCCCAGGTGTACCGAGAAGCATCGTAACCCTTCCATCTGACCAGATATTTCATGATATGTTTAGATGATCGACGGACATATCCAGCTTCTAAAGTCTCATCAACCTCATATTCCTCAGGGTTGCCATCCCAAAGAACAGGGACCGATCCCGGTCGGACAGGTAGCCAACTTGTGAACAGTGTGTCACCCTTGATGTATGGTTCTAAAAAAGAGACATTAAACGTTGGGTGACCCTTGTATTCCGCTGACATGTTCGGTTTGTAAGCATTTTGACCGACACGGCGCACCACTGAATATGGACCGACCCAAACTTGAACCAGCTGTTTCTTGACCACACCAGATTTGTAAAGGTGTTGAGAATGCAGTTTGACCAAATCGCCCTTAGAATAAGTCAGCTCTCGACGGTGTTGATTAGCATATATTTGTTGATTTTATTGAGCTTTGTGCAAGTTGTGTTGGACTTCTGACAGGGTGTCAGCATAATCCTAAGTTAACTGGGAAGACACTGTAGTGATTTGGGTTATTATATATTAGTTTGCATAAATTTCAATGTTTTCACAAATATATTTGGAGTAGTATTGTGTGGAATCAAGTGTGAATAGGTCCTTTAGTAACTTGGTTCATGTCCTTTGAACCTTCCAAGGCATTTTCGAAGTTAGAGGAAAGACCTAGAAGAACTCCATGTGGCAAAAGTCAAATGTGCCATTTTTAGGTCAAAAGGACATGTGTACATTATTCTAGAAAGAGGTGGCAAGTTTTCGGATGTGTTGGGTGCCAACACATCAACATACACCTTCCTAGAAATTACTTATTTAGCAAGTATATAAACAAGAGCTAGAACATAGAAAGACATTCCAGAATCACTCTTGTACTTGCCAAAATCCAGAAATATATTAACTTTCAAGAAGCCATCTCTCTTTCAAGAAGCTACCACTTGTGTTCAAAGATCCTTGTCTTGAATAGATAAAGTATTATATTTCATTAAGTACTTTATCTATCTGTTTCACTACAGACACCGAGTTGTCAATCCCCTCAAGGTGAGTTAAGGACTCCCCTAGCACATCTATATGAGACTTGGGGACGCTACCTAGACTGGTTTCAAAAGGAGTCTCTTCCGTTGATGCATGCACCTCATTGTTGACCGCGAATTGATTTTGAGGCAACCGGTCATCCCAATTATCTTGTTTTCTGTTAATATATGCTCTCAACACTTCTTGCAAAACTCGGTTAGTTCTTTCAGTCCGTCCATCAGTCTGAGGGTGGTTTGCTGTGTTGAGTAGCTGTTTCGATCCCATCAAAGCTCTGCAGAACTTAGAGGTAAATTTTGAGTCTCTGTCTGAAATAATGTAAGAGAGTAGCCCATGTTTGCATACCACATGGTTGTAGAACTGTCTCGCAGTTGCGAGTGCAGTCACCTTGACAGTGGTGGGGATGAAAATGACCATTTTTTTTTTTTGTCCACTACTACCTGTACATAGAATTATGCTCGTTGGCAATTCTTCGTAGTGTTGCCACCCAGTCCATAGTTATTGTTTCCCATCGTCTAGCTGGGGCAGGTAATGGTTGTATTAGCCCCCTAAAGGGTGTGTGTCTATACTTGTTTTTCTGACACTGATCACAGGACTTAACATATTTCAAGACCTCCCAAGGCAAGCCTTCCCAGTGATGATGTTTTTGCCAGTTTGCCAACAGTTTTTGCAATTTTTGCCTGCCCCAATGTCCATTCAGTACATTGTCATGAGCTCGACTCAGTAACAAAGACCTTAATTGCAAGTTATTAAGAGTCACCAACTTCAGCCTTCCTGAAGTGGTTTCAATTACCCGGACCCCTTCCTTCAGCCTTTAACCGAGTGCAGTAGCAGGACACACACCATCAGTTGGATTGGGCTCAAATGTTGGATCTGATGGTAGGCTTTTTAAAGTTGTTAAAGGAAGGACTTTTTGACTTTTAATGACTTGAGTTCACGAAGAACTTTATCCACAACATGCTGACTAAAGTTCCTTCCTTGCAAGTCAGGTCTTCTAGAGAGTGCATCAGCAGGATTCAACTTCCCTGGTTTGTAGTCGATCTGGACTTGGAACTGCTCCAGCATCTGGCTCCAGCGGTTCTCCCTCCTCGACAGCTTGGACTTCTTCTGGAAGTGAGTCAGAGCTTGATAATCAATAATCACCTTAAGCTTTGCCATGTAAGTATGCTCCCCACCGTTTGAGAACATGGATAATAGCCAGTAGCACTTTATCATGCACAGAATAATGGATCCCAGCTGGATTGTATTTCATAGATTTATACAGCACAGGGTGCCTCTCTTGCTTTACCTTACCATCCTTTGTGGTTTTGTCAGCAAGCAGCAACAAAATGGCACCTATGGCAGAGTCCAAAGCATCAGTAACCACCTGCACAGGTTTGCTAAGGTCATACACAGCTAAGACTGGGACAGAACAGAGAGCATCTTTGAAGTTCTGGAAGGCAACTTGCTGCTCTTCCCCCCACACATACCCTATGTTCTTCTTAGTAAGGTCAGTCAATTTACTGGCCTTCATAGAATAATTTCTATAAATCTCCTATAGTAGTTTGCCAACCCGAGGAAGGATCAAACTTTCGAGACAGACTGTGGTACTGGCCAGGCCCTTATGGTCTGGACTTTCTTAGGATCCACATTGATGCCGTCCTTACTGACAACATGTCCTAAGAATTCAATAGTCTCCTTACACACTTGCTCATTTTAGCATATAACTGATTCTTTCTCAGAGTGCCCATCACTGTCTTCAAGTGCTCAGCATGCTCCGCTTCATTGTTAGAAACAATTAAAATATCATCCAAGAAAACTTGCACAAACTTATCCAAGTAAGGTCTAAAAACGTCATTTACAGCACCTATGAAAGTTGCAAGAGCATTAGTCAGTCCACATGGCATCACATCAAACTCATAGTGTTCATAAAATGTGCGGAAAGCAGTCTTGTGTTCACCCCCCTCAGCAATTCTCGTTTGATGATACCCACTCTTGAGATCTATCTTACTGCACACTTTAGCACCAGACAGGGTATCAAGCAAGTTCTCAATTCTGGGTAAAGCATACTTTTTCTGTAATGTCATTATGCCAAGAGCTCTGTGTAATCCTCACACATTTGCTTACTACCATCCTGTTTCTTAACACATAAGATGGGTGCGCCATAAGGTGATTTTCTGGGGAAAATATGACCACTTTCCTCCAGCTCTGCAATCTGTCTTTTCAACTCTTCGTTCTCCACATAAGACAAGCCATAGATGCGTTGCGAAGGTGGCTGACTCCCAGGTAATAAATCAATCTTATGATCTACTTCCCTCTTAGGGGGCAGTCCGGGAGGCATAGTAAAAACATCAGTATACTCAGTAACACTTTTTGCAGCAGTAGTGTGCCTCGGAGGACTCACGTTTTTCTCGATCACTTCTTCAGGTTGAGGAGGTACCTCTTTTAGCAGCAGACAAAATTTTTTGTCTTTTGGGTCCAGCTATCGATGAACTCTCTTGCATTCAGCAATTTGCATCTTTGTGGAAGCCTCTTCTTTTCCTTCATTTGCCATCCATACAGGACAAGAGGATGAGCACTGGTGGGTGCCAAGTTAGTCTGCCCATCACTAGCTCCTCTCACTTTAACTATACCATTGCTCCAACATACTTCAGCTTGATGTTTATTCAACCAGGACCTGCCTAGCACGAGATCATAAAAGCCAGTGTTGAGTACCTCAAATGCAAGCGTTTCAATAAGAGCTGCAATGCCAGAACCTAACTGGACCTCAATAGGCTTGGTTATAACTCCTCCCGTGATACTTGAGGCATCTCTAAGAAATATTTTTCTGTTCCCTTGGGTGACAGTAGACAGCCTCAGCCGCTTAACTAAGTCCTTATGGATAAAAGTATGTGACGTCCCTCCGTCAACAAATGCCCTCACCTTCCTGCCTGCAATGTCGCCACTGCTACCCGTTTGACGGTACCGCACGTACAGCGTAAGCCACGGCCGCCCAAGTACGGGAAGTCAGCGTTGACTAACCGACCAAAGGACCGAGTGATCTCAGTCAGCGGTCATGTCAAAGTCGTTATCACTGTCAAAGTGGTCACGACACGTCAAACCCACACCCAGGGATGGATGGGGATTTGGACGGAGTAGTCAGCCGAAAGGCTAGGAGTGGAACCAGCAAGTGCCTGGAAAGGTACTGATCAATTGGCTATCTAAGCCAAGTACGGCAGCGATGTTGCAGAAGCGTTGTGTGCCACCTCGGCCAAGACCCTCAGGTGACTAGTCACGGCTTGAGCTTTCATCCTGAACGCTGTCAGCCAGCCACATAGGCATGATTGTCAGCTGAAGGGCTAAGCAGTCACGCGCGAGAATCCCAAGGCATGCATGCATGCGGAATGAGAACTCATAAGCTGTGTGAGAGCTGCTAGGTAAGGACGGCATGCAAGCTAAGCACTGTGACTAAGCACTGGCATTCTCGAGAGAGGATAATGTGTGGTGCCTGTGAAAGGCACGAGTCCTGCTTGAAGCTACCTCATTCTTGCTCGCATCGTTGTCAAAGGAAGTTGAAGAAGCAGAGGGAGCACGAAGAAGAAGGAGTTTCCAAGGCCATAGATAGACCGAGACGCCATGCTTATGCCGACGCTGGGAGATTTTTTCCTAACTGTATTATAAAAAGATTTGACCTCAGGAGTTCCCAAGAGAGGATCTCGCTGGTAGAAAGTAGAGAGCTGCTAAATATAATCTGTTTGGAGATTAGCACAGATTTGGGTCAAACGCCACAAGCGTGCGAGGAACACTTAAAATGGTGAGTACTGTGTTAGTTTCCAAGTTCTCAGAAGTCTCAGTCGTTGAATTGCTGATAGCAAGAGTAGTCTTAACAAGTGAAGCTCTCAGTGAAGAACTGAGTGAGCCCAGCCGAGCAGTGAAGAGCTGTTAAGGCGCGGTGTTGAGTGAAGAGCTCAGACCAGGCCAGCACAGATGTGCAGTTCCAGAGTCTTGTAAGCTGTGACTTTTGGAAGTTAAGCGAAAGCCTTGACGGGCGATTTTCTCAGAATCTGGCATTGCCTGTTAAGCTGCTAAGACGTGATTTCTGCAAACCACAAAACTTGTTCATTCTGTAAACTCTCAATTTGGGCGAAAGCTTGTGTGGAAGTAAGACACTTCTGTCCTTGTAAGGGAAGCTGAGGATGAGATAAGTTTTTTGAAATTTCCACCATGTGTTGGTAAGGTAGAGTGAGGAATTGGTTGCCGTCACCGACACACGTGCAGGGGACCATTAACTCGGTCGATTTTCCCACGTGCAGCAATGCACCGACACGTCGACCAGGTTGAAGGCACTCGTGCTGAGAACCTCGGCACGTGCCAGGGCTCCGACGCTGTTATGCACAACAGCAATCATACAATGCAGTAAGATAGAGGGGACTGACTTTTCGTGACTTTCGCATTGTTCTCCTGACTTAATGAAAAAAATGTTGGACATCAGGCGGAACAAGATCATCCACAGTGTGCACTCTCTGAAAATCTATATTGCTGATGGTCTCCTTTATCTGTTTGTTAGGCATGCAAAGTGAATCCAATTCAGCAAGACCCATAATACCTGCTACGAGGGCAGCTAGTGATGACTCACTATACCTAGCATCCTCAGTAGACTAGATTACTGACTGTTATTGACTTTTAAAGGCTGATCCTTTCTCTTGACCTTTGGGAGGTGCATGCTAGGACACTGCTCTTTATAGTAACCCAACTGCTAGCAATGGTAGCAAAAAGATTTTGTTGAGGCTGGACTCAGCTTAGTCCTACCACCACCTCTTCTATAACCACCTTGAGAGTGTCCACCTCTTTCTCTTGTGAAATGAATCGACTTACCAAATAGGCGATTAACAATTAATGAAGATCTTTATATCAGCAAGTAATCTTTATGGTATTTTTTGTTATTGATTCAACAGCAAAAGACAACATACTAGCAGTGGACAATACTCGCAAGTCAAATGGAAGTAAAGTAGCATCAGTAATGCAATCAATAAACTCGTACATAAGCAAGGCTAGAATACAATGCATATCAATGGCTTCTCGCCTCGAATTTAGATCTCTCTCCGTAAGTTGTACAAGAGAGTTGGCCTCATTTTCGAATGCCGATCTCAAGAGCAATACCTAGCATATGTACATAGCATGAGTTTACTGTTCAACGGCCAGTGCGATGGCACCGCCTACCCGGGAGTTAACCACGTTGGTAGGACCTCGGCTAACCAAATCCATCGCCATCTCCCATCATCCCGAATCGCTATCCATCCTAAGGATGTCATCTGGCCATTCATCTAGCATACCACACTTAGATGCATATCGAGGCAGGTCGCTGCTACCGAGTACGGAAGTCAACTGGCTGTCAAAGAATGTGTCAGCAAGCTGACCTAAGTTGACTTCAGCCCGCTGCTCCCGACTGAGTCATTAAACTGATTATTTTATAATGTCCTGCAGACTCAATATTAACTAAAGTTCAGCGGGCTGAACATATTTAACTATTATATTTAGATGAATATTATGTCTTCCAATATACTGATTCATTACAATCCCTCCAACTTAACAGGTTGTCGCCTCGACAACACTAACACTGGGTACATGGTTTTTCCCAACTGAAAGTAATGATTTCCCTTCCACCGCCTCTTGCTCCAACACTGATGCCTAACTATGGGGATCACTAGTAACAGCGTGCTGTCCCTTCGCCCTCAGCCTACTGCCCTTCTGAGGGAGATGTTCCTGGGGCTCTACGGTCCGGGGCGCAAGACCGGGAGCCAGACCTCCTCCTTCTATCTTGGGGTCTCCTGAAGCCTGAGGGCTCCATGTAGTGGGAACCAAGGGGAGAACGCAATAACTGGGTTGTTTCTTCCTACACAGTCTGAAAATGAAGGGAGGCAGCCTTCTCATGGGCATCTCTCAAATTGATAGGTACATATACCGGCATCCCAGAAGGATGTTGCATGACATGAGCCAAGGGCACATGTCCTCTCTGCGAGGGAGATGCTGGCAGGCCTCTGGCTATTTCTCTAGCAGCCCTCCTGTCTGCCCTATCTGACTGGGTCTCTGCGCCTGCAGATCGGCTCTGTCCTCTGGCAATTCCCAACCAAGTGATATCTTCCTCTTCAGCGAGCTGGTGCAGGGTTATGTCTGCCCTGGCCAACCCAGTCTTCTCCATTACAGGGGATATGGCAGGTGTCTGGGTCACAGCGGGGCTAGTGTCCTCCTCCTTGCCTTCCTCCTCTTCTTCCTCCAACTCCTCCTCTTCTTCCCCTGGCTCCTCTGAGACTGCTGGGGTCTCCTCTGTCAGCTGCTCCAGCTCTTCCCGAGAAAAAGAATACCCCGCTGACCTTCCCCTTTTGGGTGCTGGTGGGGGCTGTTGAGTTCTGACCGCATACAGATCTTTCTCTCCCTGCTTGCTTGCCCATTTGGCATATGCGTCCTTCCCTTTAGAGAATGACTCTCAAGCCTTGCTCTTGTCTTCTTGCATTTCTTGACTCATGGAGTCTCTTATTCCATCCAATTGTGGGTCCCAAGCTGCAATGTGAGGGGACAACACTATCTTCCCCTGTAGGTCTGTTAGGAAATCTTCCTCCCCTGCCCTGTCATTTTGCCGATCCCTCATGTTAATGGTCATCCACCGCCAATCGGTGGGCTTCTGGAAGAAGGCAGGGTCTGTCCTTTGCAGCGTACAAGGGTACCAATGCCCTGCGAAGTCCAGCTGATTGGTTTCCCTGGCCAAGAATTCCCAGCTCCTTCTCTCCACCTCATTATACATGACCTTGAACCTGTTATGGAATGTAGAGTCCTTAAAGTTGTCCGCTTTCATGGGGATCATCCTGATGACCCTATCATTCCCCCAGATACCCGGAATCGATACAGCTCCTTCCTCATTCACTTGGGCCATCGCCTTGGCCTCTTTGACCGTATATCCTACCATCTTGGCATGATTGTGGTAGAGGAGGAGGCTTGTGCTAACCTCTATATACTTGTCAAAGTTTTTGGATGTTTCCCCTTCCCTCTGCAAGATGTCCTTCTGCGACTCACTGCGACTTCTCTCGGCATACTTGAAGGCCTCCTCCAGTAAATCAAAACCCTTGCCCAGCATTGTGTAGCGGTAGCTGCAGATTCTTCTCTGTTCTTCTTCAGCCTGCTGCTTCCGCCTCTCCTCTGCTTGCCTCTCCTCCTCAGCCTTCTTGGCCTCCTCTGCAGCATGTCTATCCAGTTCTTCCTGCCTCAGCCTGGCCTGTTCCTCCTCCTCCTTCTTCTTCTGTGCTTCCCGCTGTTGTTGGAGTCGTTGTGATTCCCGAGCGGAGATGGAGGATGATTCAATGTCGCCACGGAATTGCAAGTATACTGCATGTGCCTGTTTCGCTCTTCTCTTCCTCTTAAGTTACGACTTCTGAGTCATCCTGCACAATCATAAACACAATGCAGTCAGTGAAGTCATGGTACTTCGCCGCTACTGAGTACCCTTGGTGGAGAAGAACATGGTATGGAGAGTTCCAAGAGTGTAATACCTTGTGTGAGTAGAAAGAAGAATTGAGTCAGAGAGAAAAAGTGAGTGTGAGCGCAAGTTGAGTGTGTAGAATGATTACATAAAAATATGCTTAACTGTTTTCGAGACGGAACACACTCCCTCCAACTTAATTTCAAGGTGAGTTGCCTGTCACTATTGTCACTATCTGTCACTAACTGTCACGTTTAACTGTCCCGTACCCCTCCAACTTACTTGGAGACGAGACATCCTGTCACCTGTCCAAGGCAACTGAAATGACAGTTAGGGAGGTGTGCCAGCTGCCCGATGATGGAACCGCTTCAACGTCCCTTTGGCATTGGTCAGCTGGTCTTTAAACTCCCAAGTGTCTCCAGAGGCATCATGTAAAGTCATAGGTTTATAAAGTGCATTTTTTAATTTCATGAAAGTATGTTTTGATTGTATAGTAGTGTAGAGTGCATTTTTGTGGTCATTTTGATATAATGTTCATCGAATTTGGTCAAGTATTGAGAGAGTTACGGATTTCTGAAGTTTAATTAGTTTTGAGGTCGGTTGACGACTGTCCTTAATTCGCGGTGAGCGCGACCGTCGGATTGACCGACAGCGTCGAGCGATCTGGCCCGTTAGAATGAACTCGAACCTTCACGTAAGTTCGGCTGACGCGAAGTGCCGACTAGGTCGATTTACCTAGAAGTTTCGGTTTAGCCTAGCGCGTCTAAGATATATTATTTTAGTAATGTCGATGCATGTATGTGGACGTCAAATCGGCCCGACTCGTCAGATTAGACTGATCTGGCTTACTCACGAATATTCTGGAAGGGACGATTTGACGAACACTTGGGAAAATCCGTAGCTTCCTCCTAGAGGGGAGCACTGAGGCAGAAAATTATAAATAGGCATAACTTCTTTGTTTTTTATCACTTTTCACTTCTGTAAATTCCTACGGGTTTGTAAGGACAAGGCCTTTCATCCTACATCATTTGTGAGCAGTTTCTTGCCACTCAAAATGTTAAGCTTTCTTAGCAGTATGCCGCTGCACTCTTGAGTATGATTGCAACTAGCTTTGTTCCTCGTGAGTCACTACGCTTCCACTAGGGCACTCGACCCCTTTCACATCGTACCCCTTCCATCTGACCAGGTACTTCATGACATATTTAGATGATCGACAGATAGAGCGAGCGTCTAAAATCTCGTCGACCTCATATTCCTCAGCGTCACCATGCCTGACAGCGGGGACCGGTCCCGGTTGGACGAGTCACCGACCGGTGAACAGTGTGACACCTTTGATGTACGATTCCAGGAAGGAGACATTAAAGATCGGGTGACCTTTGTATTCTGCTGACATGTTCAGTTTGTAAGCATTCTGAACGACACGGCGCACCACCGAATATGGACTGACCCAGACCGGACCAAGCTTTTTCTTGACCACACGAGGCAGGTACAGGTGTTGAGAATGCAATTTGACCAAATCGCTCTTAGAAAATGTCAGCTCTCGACGGTGCTGATTAGCGTATTTTTGTTGATTTTCTTAAACTTTGTGCAGGTTCTGTTGGACTTCTGACAGGGTGTCAGCGAACTCCTGGGTTAATTGTAGGGAGACCGGATTGACAATCCCTTTAGGATGAGTTAAAGACTCCCCTAGTAAATCTGAAGGAGATTTAGGGACTCTACCCAGGCTCAACTCAAAAGGAGTCTTGCCCGTTGACGCATGCACCACACTGTTGACCGCAAACTGGAGTTGAGGCAAAAGGTCATCCCAATCATCTTGTTTTTGGTTAATATATGCTCTCACCACCTCTTGAAAACTCTGCAAGTTCTTCCAGTCTGCCCATCAGTCTGAGGGTGGCTTGCTGTGTTGAGCAGCTGTTTGACTCCCATTAACTCCATTAAAGCTCTCGAGAACTTAGAGGTAAATTTTGAGTCTCTATCTGAGATGATTATAGAGGGTAGCCCATGTTGGCATACTCCATGGTTGTAGAACGATCTTGTTGTTTCGAGTGCAGTTACTTTGAGAGTTGTGGGGACAAAAATGACCATTTTTGTCAGTTTATCCACAACTACCAGTATCGAATCATGCCCATTGGCAGTTCGTGGTAGTGTTACCACCCAGTCCATGGATATTGTTTTCCAGCGTTCGGCTGGGATGGGCAGCGGTTGTAAAAGACCCCCCGGTGGTGTGTGCCTAGATTTATTTATGTGACACCGATCACCGAACTTGACATATTTTAAGAAATCCCGAGGCAACCCATCCCAATGATAATGTTTTGCCATTTTGCCAACAGTTTAGGCCTGCCCCAAATGCCCATCCAGTAAACTGTCATGCGCTTGACTGAGTAAGAGGGACGTTATTTCCAATTTATTAGGAATGACCAGCTTCAGCTTGCCTAAAGTGGTTTCAGTCACCCAGACCCCTCTCTTTAGCCTATACCCGAGTGCAGTAGCAGGACACACACCATCAGTGGGGTTGGGCTCAAATGTTGGGTCAGAAAGGTAGGCTTTCCTAAGTTGTTCCAGAAAGGACTTTTTCACCTTTAGTGAAGTGATTGCACAAAGAATTTTATCTACAACATGCTGACTAAAGTTCCTTTCTTGCAAGTTAGGTCTTCTAGAATGTGCATCAGCAAGATTTAACTTCCCTGGTTTGTAGTCAATTTGGACTTGGATTGCTCCAGCATCTGGATCCAGCGGTTCTCCCTCCTCAACAGCTTGGACTTCTTCTGAAAGTGAGTCAGAGCTAGATGATCTGTAATCACCTAAAAAGCTGTACCATGTACGTATGCTCTCCAATGTTTGAGCACATGAATGATAGCAAGCAGCTCTTTATCATGCACGGAATAGTTAATTTCAGCTAGGTTGAATTTCATAGACTCATACAGCACAGGGTGCCACTCCTGCCGTACCTTATCATCCTTTGTGGTGTTGTCAGCAGGCTGCAACAAAATAGCACCCATGGCAAAGTCAGAAGCATCAGCAACCACCTGCACAGGTTTGCTGGCGTCATACACGGCTAGCACTGGAGCAAAACAAAGACCACTTTAAGGGTCTGGAAGGCAGCCTGTTGCTCTCCCCCCCTATGACTTTCTTAGTAAGGTCAGTTAGTTTTACTGGCCTTTGTAGAATAATTCTCAATAAATCTCCTATAGTAGTTAGCCAACCCAAGGAAGGATCTAACTTCAGAGACAGACTGTGGTATTGGCCAGACCCTTATGGTCTGGACTTTCTTAGGATCCACACCGATGTCTTCTCTACTGATAACGTGGCCTACAAATTCACTACTTTACTTGAAGAAATCACACTTTCTCAATTTAGCATATAAGTGATTTCTTCTTAGAGTGTCCATGACTGTCCTTAAGTGTTCAGCATGCTCAACTTCATCTTTAGAGAAAATAAAAATATCATCCGAGAAGACTTGCACAAACTTATCCAGGTAAGGTCTGAAAATGTCATTCATAGCACCCATGAAGGTTGCTGAAGCATTAGTCAGTCCAAATGGCATCACGTTAAACTCGTAGTGTTCATAACGTGTGCGGAAGGCACTCTTGTGTTCATCTCCGTCAGCAATTTTGATTGGATGATAACCACTCTTGAGATCTATCTTACTGAACACTTTAGCACCAAACAGGGTATCAAGCAAGTCCTCGATTCTAGGTATAGCATACTTATTCTTTACTATAATTTTGTGAAGAACTCTATAGTCCACACACATCCGCATACTTCCATCCTTTTTCTTAACAAATAGGATGGGTGCGCCATGCGGTGATTTTCTAAAGGAAATATAACCATTTTCCTCGAGCTCTGCAATTTGTGTTTTCAACTCTTTGCTCTCCACATAAGACAAGCCATACGTGCATTGCCAAGGTGGCTGACTCCCAGGTAGTAAATTAATCCTATGATCTACTTCCCTCTTAGGGGGTATACCTGGAGGCATATAAAAAATATCATTGTACTGAGCAACAATCTCTGCAGTAGTAGGGTGCTCCGGAGGACTTACCTTTTTCTCAACCACTTCTTTAGATTGAGGAGATACCTCTCTTTGTAGCAGACGAAACATTCTGTCTTCCTTCTGGTCCCAGCTTTTGATGAACTCCATTGCATTCATTATTTTGCATCCTCCTGGTGGCTTCTTCTTTCCTTCATTTGCCATCCGTACAGGACAACAGGAAGAGCACTGGTGGGTGCCATGTAAGTCTGCCCATCACTGGCTCCTCTGACTTCAACTAAACCTCTGCTCAAACACACTTTAGCTTGATGTTTATTCAACCAGGACCTGCCTAGCACGAGATCACAAAAGCCAGTGTTGAGTACCTCCAATGTATGCATTTCAGTTAGAACTGCAATGCCAGAACCTAACTGGACCTCAATAGGTTTGGTTATAATTCCTCCCGGGATACTTGAGGCATCTCCAAGGAATACTTTCTATTTCCTTGGGTGACAGTAGGCACCCTTAGCCGCTTAACTAAGTCCTTATGGATAAAAGTATGTGACGCCCCTCCGTCCCTCACCTTCCTACCTGCAATCATGCAATGTAGTAGGATAGGGGGGGATTGAGTTTTTATGACTTTCGCATTGTTTTCCCAACTTAGCAAAGAAATGTTGGACATCAAGTGGAACAAAATCATCCAGAGTGTGCAATCTATGGAGGTGTATATTGTTGATGGTCTCCTTGATCTGTTTGTCAGGCATGCATAGTGAATCCAGTTCAGCAAGACCCATAATACATGCTGCGAGGGCAGCTACTGACGCCTCACTATCTCTAGCATCCTCACAGTCAATAGACTGGATTACTGACTGTTGCTGTCTTTTAAAGGTTGGTCTTTTCTCTCGACCTTTGGGAGCTGCTTGATTGGACACTGCTCTCTGAAGTGACCCGTCTGCTGGCAATGGAAGCAAACAGATTTTGCACAGGCTGGTCTCGGCTTAGTCCTACCACCACCTCTTCCATAGCCGCTTCAAGAGAAACCACTTATACCTCTAGACTGTATGGCATTATACTCATACTCATATCCATCACCCTGATCATCCTCAGCCTGGTCTCCTTTAATTGCATTGGAGGAATCGTGGGGCTTTTTGACAATCTTAGACACCAACGCATTACTCTGGCCCTTGTAATTGAACTGCTGCTGATCCCAGGCATCAGCATCCTGGATCAAGTCAGCCAATTTCTCATACTTCTTCTCAGCGAAATGACCAGAGACTTCGGATTTCAAGCCATACCTGAAGTATGCTATCCTATACCGTTCTGGCAAGTTTGGCTGTTTCATCATGTTCTCCTGGAAATTTTGAGCAAACTCAGCAACTGAAGTGGTCTGCTTCAGTGTTAGGGAGATCATCGCATAGTTTGCTTTCTCCTGCTGGTTGATGACATCAAACTTCTCATGCAACTTCTCGACAAACTCTACCCACGTAGGGTCACCAAGTTGCTGAGCCTTACGCTCTCCTTTCCAGTATAGCCACCAGTCGGCGGCACTTCCTTTCAGTAGCGCACCGGTGTGCCTGACCTTCTCGTAATCTTGCAGTTTTGGGTAGTTCTCTAGCCACTGCTCAACATCAGCGAAAAACTTGATCAGGTAATTTTGGTTTCCCTCAGGATCATAGTCCTTGGGAGGTTTTGGCTTAGGCCTACTAGGCCCTCTGCCACCACCACCAGTGGTTTGAAAACCCAGTTGGTCTCTGTCCCGCTGCGGTGACATTGTGATTCTTTTGTCCTCCTGTTGGGACTGATACATGCTCGCCATTTGCAATTGCATTTGCACAAATAATGCTCCAAAATCCACACTCTGAGGTGGGAGTCTAGCAAATGCAGCAGTAGCAGTGGCATCCACTCGCTCAGCAGTGTCCTCAACAGTCCCTCTCGCTCCTGCAGCAGCCATTCCTGCCGCATTCAGCCTGTCACGAATTCGACCTCGAGGAACATTGAGTTGTACAGTAGGAGGTGGGTTCAGAACATTGGCCCTTGCTGCCATAAGTTCTTCGAGAGTGCGCTCGTCCGCTGGCTGTCCTTCCCTCCGTTCTGTATCTTCAGCAGCTTTTGCTAATCGTTCGACTTCTAGTCTGACTCTTTCCTCCTCAGCCTGCTGTGCTGCGACTGCAGGAATAGCAGCTGCCTCATCTGCAGCCTCTCTAACTGCAGTATCTGCCACTGCTTCAGAATAGGTACGGGTTCGCGCTACACAGCTTTCAACCTGATTTCTGACATTCTTGTTATCCTGGTTCTCTATGTCAGTTGCTAGTATGAGACCTTGTCCTTACCATACAAAGAAGACTGTGATAACGGCTTGGATACCACCAAAAGGAATCTACTTACCAAATAGGCGATTAACAGTTAAAAAGATCTTTATATCAGCAAGTAATCTTTATGGTATTTTTTGTTAAATTGTTCAACAGCAAAAGACAACACACTAGCAGTGGACAATACCTGCAAGTCAAATGGATGTAAACTAGCATCAATAATGCAACCAGTAAATTTGTACATAAGCAAGGCAAGAAGACAGTGCATATCAATGGCTTCTCGCCTTGGATTCAGATCTCTCTCCGTAAGCTGTACAAGAGAGTTGGCCTCATTTTTTAATGCCGAACTCGAGAGCAGTACCTAGCATATGTACATGGAATGAGTTACTGTTCAATGCCCAGTGCGATGGCACCACCTACTCGGGAGTTAACCACGTTGGTAGGACCTCGGTTAACCAAATCCACCGCCATCTCCCATCATCCCGAATCGCCATCCATCCTATGGATGTCATCTGGCCATTCATCTAGCACACCACCCTTAGATGCATATTTAGGCAATTTGCTGCTACCGAGTACGGATGTCAGCTGGCTGCCACAGAATGCGTCAGCAAGCTGACCTAAGTTGACTTCAGCCTGCTGCACCCGGCTGAGTCACTAAACTGATCATTTTATAAAGTCTAGCAAACTCAATATTAACTAAAGTTCAGCAAGCTGAACTTATGTAACTATTGTATTTAGATGAATATTAAATCTACCAATATATTGATTCATTACATCTAGACTGCATAGCATCATACTCGTACTCATACTCATCACTTCGATCGTTTGCAGCCTGATCTTCTTCAATTGCATTGTAGGAACCATGGGGCTTTTTGACATTCTTAGACACCAAAGCATTACTCTGGCGCTTGTGATTGAATTGCTCCTGATCCTAGGAATCAGCATCTTGGATCAAGTCAGTCAATTTCTCGTATTCATTTTCAACAAAATGACCTGAGACCTCGGGTTTCAAGTCATACGTGAAGTATGCTATCCTATACCGCTCTGGCAATTCTGGGTGCTTCGTCATGTTCTCCTGAAACTTCTGAGCAAACTCAGTAAGTGAAGTGGTCCGGAGATCATTGCATAAATAGCCATCACCTATTGATTGATAATATCAAACATCTCATGCAGCTTCTCGACAAATTCTACCCAAGTAGGGTCATCGAGTTGTTGAGCCTTATGCTCTCTCTTCCAATACAGCCACCAATCTGCTGCACTGCATTTCAGTAGAACACCTGTGTGCCTGACCTTCTCCTAGTCTTGCAATTCTGGGTAGTTCTCCAGCCACTGCTCAACATCATCAAGAATCTTGATCAGGTAAAACTTTCTGGTTTCCTCAGGGTCATAGTCCTGAGAAGGTTTTGGCTTAGGCTTACTAGGCCCTCTGCCACCACCATTAATGATTTGAGAACCCAGTTGGTCTCTGTCACGCAACAATGCCATTATGATCCTTTTGTCCTCCAGTTGGGACTAACACAGGCTCGCCATTTGCAATGGCATATGCACAAATAAAGCTCCCAGATCTACATTCTGAGGTGGTAGCCCAGCAAACGCAGCAGCTGCAACACCAGCTCTATTAGTAGCAGCTTCGGCATTCTCGATTGCTGCTGTTCCGACTATGCTCCTTGCACTCAATTGTCTCCAAATCTGAGAAAGGAATATAACAGTAGGAGATCGATTTTGGAGATTTGCCCCCTCTGCCATCTGCTCTTCCACCGTCCTTTTGTTGGGGGCCCTCCTGTTTATTGCCTCTTCTACCTCCTTGGCTACACGCTCATCCTCAGCAAGCTGAGCGGCTACTGTAGCGAGAGTTGCTGCCTCCCTTGCAGCTTCTCTAGCTTTTGCATCATGCAACATTTTTAAGTAGGTACGGGGTCCAAAGACGCGACTTTCGTCTTGCCCTTCCACAACGTTATCATTGTCCTCACCCTCCATCTCCTGAGAGTTGCTAGCTTGAGACCTAGCTTCGATACGACTGAAATGAATCGAGATACCAATACGCGATTAATAAATAGTGAAAAAACTTTATATCAGCAAGCAATCTTTACAGTACTTTCAGTTGACCGATTCAACAGAAAACAACAACACACTAGCAATGACATTACTCACAAATCAAATGCAAGTAAACGAGCATCGATCGTGCAATCAGTAAACTCATACATAAGTGAGGTTAGAAGACAGTTCGTATTAATGGCTTCTTGCCTTGGATTCATGTCCCTCTCAGTAAGTTGTACAAGAGAGTTGGCCTCGTTTTCGAATGCCAAACTTAAGAACAATATCTAGCATATGTACATGGAATGAGCTTAGTGTTCAACGGCAAGTGCGAGGACTACGTTGGTAGGCTCTAATCTAATCAAATCCACAGCCATCTCCCATCATCCCGAATTGCCATCCACCTTAAGGGTGTCATCTGGCCATTCATCTAGCACACCACTTTTAGATGCATAACTAGGCAGTTCGCTGCTACCGAGCACGGCAGTCAACTGACTGTCAAAGAATGTGTCAGCAAGTTGACCTAAGTCAACTGGCTGACCTAACTGACTTCAGCTTGCTGCCCCCGGCAGAGTCATTAAATGAAATGAATCGACTTACCAAATAGGCGATTAACGATTAATAAAGATCTTTATATCAGCAAGTAATCTTTATGGTACTTTCCGTTAACTGTTTAAACGGCAAAAGGACAATGCACTAGCAGTGAATAATACTCGTCAGTCAAATGAGAGTAAACTAGCATCAATAATGCAAATCAGTAAACTCATACATAAGCAAGGTTAGAAGACAGTGCGTATCAATGGCTTCTCAGATCTCTCTCAGTAAGGTGTACAAGAGAGTTGGCCTCGTTTCCGACTCGAGGGCAATGCCTAGCATATGTACATGGAATGAGTTTATTGTTCAACGGTCAATGCGATGGCACCGCCTACCCGGGAGTTAACCACGTTGGTAGGACCTCGGTTAACCAAATCCACCGCTATCTCCGATCATCCCGAATAGCCATCCATCATAGGGATGTCATCTGGCTATTCATCTAGCATATCGCACTTAGATGCATATCGAGGCAGTTCGCNTGCTGTTACCGAGTACGGAAGTCAGCTTGCTGTCAAAGAATGTGTCAGCAGGCTGACTTATATGAAATTTCAGCCTGCTACTTTTTACTGAGTCATTAAACTGATAATTATGTAAAGTCCAGCAGACTGACTATTAACTAAAGTTCAGCAGGCTGAACTTAATTAACTATTACATTTGAATGAATATAATATCCATTAATATACTGATTCATTACAATCCCTCCAACTTAACTTGTTGTCGCCTCAACAACATTAAACTGCAGAAATTTTAAATAAGGGAACCAAACATAACCAGCCTCCCTTACGGACTGCCTCTTCAGCGTGTCACCTTAAGGGGTTGTTCCTGGGGCTTCAGGGTCAGGAGACGGAGATCTTGACCTAGATCTGGACAGCCCTCTAGGTCTGTCAGCTGGCCTTCTAAAGAACCCTATTTGCTCTAAAGTTGGCCCTCGAGGAGAACGGAGGATGGTGGCCTGCTCTTCAACCACTTGGGTGTTGGTTCCCACATAGACAGGCATTCCAGTAGGATGCTGAAATACATTGGCTAGAGGTACATGCCCCTGAGCGGAGGGGGAGGCTGGCATACCTCTGGCCCACCCGCGTGTCCCTCTTCTGGCACCCCTGTCCTCTGGGGATTTCTGTCTGTGTCTGCTGCCCAGTACAGTCAGATCAGCTTCTTCCCCTGCTTGGGCAGGAGGGCTGGGGGAGCGAGCGCGGGGTCCAGTTGTCGCCATAACGGGGATCACATTCCAAACACCTGATCGTGGTTCTTTAGGAAGCGCCCCTGCCTGTCCCTGGGTATCCTGAGTACCTGCTGCTGATGCTTCTCCTCTGCCTTGTTCTTCTTCCTCATCCTCCTCATCCTCCTCCTCGGAGAGAGTAGGGGTCTCGTCCACTAAGTCGTCCTGCTCCCTAGTAGACATGGAGTAGTCTACCGACCTCCCTTTCTTAGGGCGCGCTGGAGGTTGCTTGGCCTTCAGCCTACTGATATCTATCCGGCCTGCATTCTTTGCCCATTTGACAAAGGCATGCTTTCCCTTAGAGAAGTACTCTCTTCCCCTCCTCCTATGTTCCTTGGTCTCTGCATTCATATTGCTCAGGCATCCATTCAGCCTGGGGTCCCAAGGGGCAATGTGAGGTGGTAGGATGAGATAGCCGTCTAGGCCATAGTGGAAGTCATCCGGTTGGGCTCGGTCACACTCCTGCTTCTTATTTGTGACGGTCATCCACCTCCAGTCTGTTGGCTGCTGGTAGTACTGGGGTCCGTGCTCAGCCTTCCTCAGTTTACACGGGAACCAGTGGGGAGAGAACATCTGCTGTCCTGCTTCCCTGGCCAAGTACTCCCAGCTCCTTCTCTCAACTTCATTGTGAGCTGGCAAGAGTGTGAGGTAGAATACCGTATCCTCAAAGCTATCGGGCCGCATGCTCACCATCCGGATGAGTCTCTGATCTCCCACTATTCCCGGTATGGGGACCGGCTTGTCCTCTGAATCATCTGCGAGATACCGGGCCTGCTCTGCTGTATAGCCCACCATCTTAGCATAATCTTCGTAAAGGACCACGCCGGTGTGTGTCTCGATGTACCTATCCAGTGCTGTAGCTCCTTCCTTCTGTAGCAGTGTTGTCTGTTCCAGCCTGTTGATCTCCTGGGCTGCCAGCAATGCTTCCTTCAGGTTATCGAAGTTTTGGCCACCCACCACAGTATACTTGTAAGTGGCCAAGCTCTTCTGTCTGTTCGCTTCAATCTTTTTCCTTTCCTCCTCTTCTGCCGCTGCCGCTTCTTCTTGCTGTTTCTTCTTTCTCTCCTCCTCAGCCTTCGTGAGGTTTTCCGCTTCCTGATCCTTCTTCCTCTGTGCCTCTTCTGCCGCCTCTTGTTGCTTGCGGACCCTTTCTTGTTCTCTCCTGGTGAGGGACGTCGCCGCCAGCTCCTTCAGGTATTGCTCCATTGTCCTCCTGGCTTCTTCTGCCTTGCGCTTTCTGTCCTCCTTTTGTGTGGTGGGCGCCATCCTGCACATGTAACCAGGGCACAAGTTAGTAGGATATGGACCTTTGTCATAGGGATTGCAGGAAGTATGTTAGTATTTAGTATAGTGGCTTCGCTGCTGTTTACCTTACAGGATGATTGCTAAAAGTTGACGTAGTTGCGATGCGCTACACATAAACACGTAACTGTTCTTTTATCGCTCTCGCTCACTAACTGTCATATATTTTCCCCTCCAACTTAAATGGAGACAGGACCGCCTGTCACCTTCCCGTGTCAACTGAAATGACAGTTATGGAGGGACTCCAGCGGCCTAAAGGTGGAACCGTGTCAACGCCCCTTCGGCATTGGTCATGTGGTCCTTAAACTCCCAAGTGTCCCCAAAGGCATCGTAACCCTTCCATCGAATGAGGTATTTCATGACATATTTAGACGATCGACGGACCGAGCGAGCGTCTAAAATCTCATTGACCTCATATTCCTCAGGGTCGCCGTCCCGGACAGCGGGGACCGGTCCCGGTTGGACAAGGAACCGACCTGTGAACAATGTATCACCTTTGATATATGGTTCCAGGAAGGAGACGTTAAAGACCGGGTGCCCCTTGTATTTAGCTGACATGTTCAGTTTGTAAGCATTCTGACCGACACGACGGGCCACCGAATATGGACCGACCCAGACAGGGCCAAGCTTTTTCTTGACCACACCAGGGAGGTACAGGTGCTGAGAATGCAGTTTGACTAAATCCCCCTTGGAAAATGTCAGTTCCCGACGGTGTTGATTAGCGTATTTTTGTTGGTTTTCTTGGGCCGTGTGCAAGTTTCGTTGGACTTCTGACAGGGTGTCAGCAAACTCCTGAGTTAACTGGAGGGAGACCGGGTTGTCAATCCCTTCAGGGTGAGTTAAAGATTCCCCTAGCACATCTAGAGGAGACTTAGGGACTCTACCCAGGCTGAGTTCAAAAGGAGTTTTGCCCGTTGACGCGTGCACCGCACTGTTGACCGCAAACTGAATTTGAGGCAACAGGTCATCCCAATTATCTTGTTTTTGGTTAATATAAGCTCTCAGCACCTCCTGCAGAACTCGGTTATTTCTTTCAGTCTGCCCATCAGTCTGAGGGTGGTTACTTGTGCTGAGCAGCTATTTGACTCCCATTAACCCCATTAAAGCTCTCCAGAACTTAGAGGTGAATTTTGAGTCTCTGTCTGAGATGATATTAGAAGGGAGCCCATGTTGGCATACTACATGGTTGTAAAACTGTCTCGCTGTTTCGAGTGCAATCACTTTGACAGTTGTGGGGATAAAAATGACCATTTTTGTCAGTTTATCCACGACTACCAGTATTGAATCATGCCCGTTGGCAGTTCTTGGTAGTGAGACCACCCAGTCCATGGATATAGTTTCCCAGCGTCCCGCTGGGATGGGTAGCGGTTGCAAGAGACCTCCGGGTGGTGTGTGCCGAGACTTATTTCTCTGACACTGGTCACAGGACTTGACATATTTCAAGACCTCCCGGGGTAACCCCTCCCAATGATAATGTTTTGCCAGTTTGCCAACAGTTTTGGCCTGCCCCAAATGTCCACCCAGGAGACTGTCATGAGCTTGACTCAGTAAGAGAGACCTTATTTCCAAGTTATTAGGAATGACCAGCTTCAGCCTGCCTGAAGTGGTTTCAGTCACCCAGACCCCTCCCTTGAGCTTATACCCGAGTGCAGTAGCACGACACACACCAGTAGTGGGGCTGGGCTCAAATGTTGGGTCAGAAAGGTAGGCTTTCCTAAGTTGTTCAAGGAAGGACTTTTTCACCTTTAGTGAAGTGAGTGCACACAGGACTTTATCTACAGCATGCTGACTAAAGTTCCTTTCTTGCAAGTCAGGTCTTCTAGAGAGTGCATCAGCAGGATTCAACTTCCCTGGTTTGTAGTCGATCTGGACTTGGAACTGCTCCAGCATCTGGCTCCAGCGGTTCTCCCTCCTCGACAGCTTGGACTTCTTCTGAAAGTGGGTCAGAGCTAGATGATCTGTAATCACCTTAAAAGCTTTACCATGTAAGTATGCTCTCCACTGTTTGAGTACATGAATGATAGCTAGCAGCTCTTTATCATGCACTGAGTAATTAATCTCCGCTGGATTAAATTTCATAGACTCATACAACACAGGATGCCACTCCTGCCGTACCTTACCATCCTTTGTGGTTTTGTCAGCAGGCTGCAACAAAATAGCACCCATGGCAAAATCAGAGGCATCAGTAACCACCTGCACCGGTTTGCTGGGGTCATACACGGCTAGCACTGGGGCAGAACAAAGGGCATCTTTAAGGGTCTGGAAGGCAGCCTGCTGCTCTTCCCCCCACACATACCCGATGTCTTTCTTAGTAAGGTCAGTCAGTTTACTGGCCTTTGTGGAATAATTCTCAATAAATCTCCTATAGTAGTTAGCCAACCCGAGGAAGGATCTAACTTCAGAGACAGACTGTGGTACTGGCCAGTCCCTTATGGTCTGGACTTTCTTAGGATCCACACTGATGCCCTCCTTACTGACAACGTGGCCTAAGAATTCAATACTTTCCTTAAAGAAATCACACTTGCTCATTTTAGCATACAAGTGATTTTTCCGCAGTGTCCAGAACTTGAGTGTTCAGTGTGCTGAACTTCATCTTTAGAGAAAATTAAAATATCATCCAGGAAAACTTGCACAAACTTATCCAAATAAGGTGTGAAAATGTCATTCATAGCACCCATGAAGGTAGCAGGAGCATTAGTCAGTCCAAATGGCATCACGTTGAACTCATAGTGTCCATAACGTGTGCGGAAAGCAGTCTTGTGTTCATCCCCCTCAGCAATTCTGATTTGATGATAACCACTCTTGAGATCTATCTTACTGAACACCTTAGCGCCAGACAGGGTATCAAGCAAGTCCTCGATTCTGGGTAAAGCATACTTGTTCTTTACTGTAATTCTATTCAGGGCTCTGTAATCCACACACATCCGCATACTGCCATCGTTTTTCTGAACAAATAGGATAGGTGCGCCGTACGGTGATTTACTGGGAGAAATGTAACCATTTTCCTCCAGCTCTGCAATCTGTGTTTTCAACTCCTCACTCTCCAAATGAGACAAGCCATACGTGCGTTGCCAGGGTGGCTGGCTACCAGGTAATAAATCAATCCTATGATCTACTTCCCGCTTAGGGGGTAGTCCTGGAGGCATATTAAACACATCCGTGTACTGAGCAACAATGTTTGCAGCAGTAGGGTGTTACGGAGTGTGTACCTTTTTCTCAACCACTTCTTCAGGTTGAGGAGGTACCTCTCGTAGCAGCAGGCAGAACATTCTGTCTTCCTTCTGGTTCCAGCTTTTGACGAACTCCATTGCATTCAGCAACTTGCATCCTTCTGGAAGCCTCTTCTTTTCCTTCATTTGCCATCCACACAGGACAAGAGGAAGAGCACTGGTGGGTGCCAAGTCAGTCTGCCCATCACTGGCTCCTCTCACTTTAACTGTACCTCTGCTCCAACACACTTCAGCTTGATGTCTATTAAGCCAGGACCTGCCTAGCACGAGATCATAAAAGCCAGTGTTGAGTACCTCAAATGTAAGCGTTTCAGTTAGAACTGCAATGCCAGAACCTAACTGGACCTCAATAGGCTTGGTTATAACTCCTCCCGGGATACTTGAGGCATCTCCAAGGAATATTTTTCTATTCCCTTGGGTGACAGTAGGCAGCCTTAGCCGCTTAACTAAGTCCTTGTGGATAAAAGTATGTGACGCCCCTCCGTCAACAAATGCCCTCACCTTCCTACCTGCAATCATGCAATGCAGTAGGATAGGGGGGACTGTCTTTTCCTGACTTTCGCATTGTTCTCCTGACGTAGCAAAGAAATGTTGGACATCAGGTGGAACAAGAGCATCCAGAGTGTGCACTCTCTGGACGTCTATATTGCTGATGGTCTCCTTTATCTGGTTGTCAGGCATGCATAGTGAATCCAGTTCAGCAGGACCCATAATACCTGCTACGAGGGCAGCTAGTGACGACTCACTATCTCTAGCATCCTCACAGTCAGTAGACTGGATTACTGACTGTTGCTGTCTTTTAAAGGCTGGTCTTTTCTCTCGACCTTAGGCAGGTGCTTGACCGGACACTGTTCTCTGTAGTGGCCTTTCTGCTGACAATGGTAGCAAGTAGATTTTGCTGAGGCTGGTCTCGGCTTAGTCCTACCACCACCCCTTCCATAGCCACCTCGAGAGGGACCACCTCTACCTCTAGACTGAATAGCATTGTACTCATACTCATATTCATCACCCTGATTATCCTCAGCCTGGTCTCCTTCAACTGCATTGTAGGAACCGTGGGGCTTTTTGACAATCTTAGACACCAAAGCGTTACTCTGGCGCTTGTGATTGAACTGCTGCTGATCCCAGGCGTCAGCATCCTGGATCAAGTCAGCCAGTTTCTCATACTTTTTCTCAGCAAAATGACCAGAGACCTCGGATTTCAAGCCATACCTGAAGTATGCTATCCTATACCGTTCTGGCAAATCAGGCTGCTTCATCATGTTCTCTTGGAACTTTTGAGCAAACTCAGCAACTGAAGTGGTCTGCTTCAGTGTCAGGGAGATCATCGCATAGATAGCTTTCTCCTGCTGGTTGATGACATCAAACTTCTCATGCAACTTCTCGACAAACTCTACCCACGTAGGGTCACCGAGTTGCCGAGCCTTACGCTCTTCCTTCCAGTAAAGCCACCAGTCTGCGGCACTGCCTTTCAGTAGCGCACCGGTGTGCCTGACCTTCTCGTAATCTTGCAGTTCTGGGTAGTTTTTTTCCAGCCACTGCTCAACATCCGCGAGAAACTTGATCAGGTAACATTTTCTGTTTCCCTCGGGATCATAGTCCTGGGAAGGATTTGGCTTGGGCTTACTAAGCCCTCTGCCACCACCACCAATGGTTTGAGACCCCAGTTGGTCTCTGTCCC
Source organism: Mesotaenium endlicherianum (assembly GCA_009602735.1). Taxonomy (NCBI): domain Eukaryota; kingdom Viridiplantae; phylum Streptophyta; class Zygnematophyceae; order Zygnematales; family Mesotaeniaceae; genus Mesotaenium; species Mesotaenium endlicherianum. The sequence continues at coordinate 278,014 of WELA01010273.1, forward strand.
GCAGTAGGGACATTATGATTCTTTTGTCCTTCTGCTGGGACTGATACATGGTCGCCATTTGCGACTGCATCTGAACGAACAATGCTCCCAAGTCTACACTTTGGGGTGGTAGATTAGCAAATGCAGCAGCAGCATTGGCATCTACTCGCTGAGTAGTGTCCTCAACAATCCCTCTTGCTCCTGCAGCAGCAATTCCTGCCGCATTCAGCCGGTCACGTATTTGACCTAGGGGTACATTGAGTTGTACAGCAGGAGGTGGGTTCAGAACATTGGCCCTTGATGCCATAAGTTCTTCAACAGTGCGCTCGTCAGCTGGCTGTCCTTCCCTCCTTTGTATATCTTCAGCGGCCTTTGCTACTTGTTCAGCTTCTAGTCTGGCTATCTCCTCCTCAGCTTGCTGAGCTGCAACTGAGGCAATAGCAGCTGCCTCATCTGCAGCCTCCCTAGCTGCAGTATCCGCTACTGCTTCCGAATAGGTACGGTTTCCCGCTACATGGCTTTCCGCCTGGTTTTCGACATTTGCGTTATCCTGGTTCTCCATGCCTCGAGAGTTGCTAGTTTGAGACCTTGTCCTTACCATACAAAGAAGACTGTGATAACTGCTCCGATACCACTGAAATGAATCGACTTACCAAATAGGCGATTAACAATTAATAAAGATCTTTATATCAGCAAGTAATCTTTATGGTATTTTCCGTTAACCGGTTAAACGGCAAAGGACAACACACTAGCAGTGAATAATACTCGTCAGTCAAATGAGAGTAAACTAGCATCAATAATGCAAATCAGTAAACTCATACATAAGCAAGGTTAGAAGACAGTGCGTATCAATGGCTTCTCGTCTGGATTTAGATCTCTCTCAGTAAGCTGTATAAGAGAGTTGGCCTCGTTTCCGAATGCCAAACTCGAGGGCAATGCCTAGCATATGTACATGGAATGAGTTTACTGTTCAACGGTCAGTGCGATGGCACCGCCTACCCGGGAGTTAACCACGTTGGTAGGACCTCGGTTAACCAAATCCACCGCCATCTCCCATCATCCCGAATAGCCATCCATCATAGGGATGTCATCTGGCTATTCATCTAGCATATCGCACTTAGATGCATATCAAGGCAGTTTGCTGCTACCGAGTACGGAAGTCAGCTTGCTGTCAAAGAATGTGTCAGCAGGCTGACTTATATGGACTTTCAGCCTGCTGCTTTTTACTGAGTCATTAAACTGATAATTATGTAAAGTCCAGCAGACTGACTATTAACTAAAGTTCAGCAGGCTGAACTTAATTAACTATTATATTTAAATGAATATTATATCCACTAATATACTGATTCATTACATTAAACTAAGTATGAGAAATCCAGCAGACTTAATATTAACTATAGTTGAGCAGGTTGAACTAATTAAATGAATATTACGTTTATCCAGTATATTGATTCATTACAATATCTGAATCATCCTAAGCTTTTGCACCTCTTGGCAAGTTTTCTCCACACAATCCCATTCTGTCTGACTGAGCTCTTGCGGCCCTAGTCAAACAGGTTCATCTGTATTTAGTGTGACTTCGCACACGTTGGCAATGGTTTTGTCAATCTCCTCCTCAGTGAAGGCAAACACCTTCCGGTGCTTCCTCAGCAGCCTTTCTACTTGTGGTCTTTGTTGGAATGATACCATTTTCCCAATGGCAAACGTTACAGTTTCTGGTTGCTTTTCTCCAGCAAAGGCATCCAGTAGTTGCTACTTCTAAGGTTCAGGTTGGGGTTTCTTACCCTCCTCCTTTCCCTCTAACTTTTCAGCCCGACCACTTGGTGGTCGAGTAACAGGCTTCTTGGCCTGCTCCATCTGAGGCTTAGGCTAGGTTGCCTTACCTTTAGGTCCTTTACCCTTCCCCTACGGTCTGCTTTTCTCTTGTTGTTAGTAAAACTTCATCCGCCTCTTGATCGGTTGCCGTAGGAACTGTTCTTTGTCTTCGCGAGTCCAGCTGGTACCCGTCCCGCCTGCTTCCAGTGATGGACGTGTATTGACCACTGGCCATCCAGCCGAGTCATATATAGTGGTCCTTGGGTTGACAATGCACCCCAATTGACGCTCCAGTGTAGTAATGTGGTCTAGTGCCACTCTAGGATTTTCTCCTGATGGTGGTGTGACTGTCCAGCCACGTGACACAAATCGACGATCCTCCACATCCAACAACCTATTACGCACAGCATTCTCTTCAACCAAGCGCTGCACTGTCCTTCTCATACATAGTGAGTTCTTATTCAATAGCTGTGGGTGCTCTAGGGGCACGTTCTGCCCTTCCCCACATTTCAGTGGTGGAAGGCGTTACCATGGGAATGTGAAGTCCCAAAGCGACAGCTCTGTGCATGAGACCTGCTTCGCCTTCCCTCTGTAAAATATTGATTGGCTTTAGTGAGGCACTTATTCCTTTCAGAGCCCCTTCCCTGCGAGGATTCCCTTGATAATTGAGGTAATGCATCAGCATCCATTTGAATGGTGCGTTTCCCTCACGAGCCACCTTCCTTGGCCTACTTGCGTGGTCTTGTGGCTTCCTTTGAATTGTGTAATGAATCAGTATATTGGTAGATATAGTATTCATTTATATACAACAGTTAGTTAAGTTCAGCCTGCTGAACTTTAGTCAACATTCAGTCTGCTGGACTTTCAAAAATTATCAGTGTAATGACACAGCCGAGAGCAGCAACCTGAAGTCAACTTAGGTCAGCTTGCTGACACATTCTTTGAGAGCGAGCTGATTGCCGTACTCGGTAGCAGCGAACTGCGTAAATATGCATTCAAGTGTGATATGCTAGATGAATGGCCAGATGACATCCTTGGGATGGATGGTGATTCGGGATGATGAGAGATGGTGGTGGATTTGGTTAACCGAGGTCCTACCAACGTCGTTAACTCCCGGGTAGGTCGTGCCATTGCACTAGCCATTGAACAGTAAACTCATTCCACGTACATAGGCTAGACATTGCTCTCGAGTTCGGCATTCAAAAACAAGGCCAACTCTCTTGTACTGCTTACTGAGAGACATCTGAATCCAAGGCGAGAAGCCATTGATACGCACTGTCTTCTAACCTTGCTTATGTATGAGTTTACTGAAAGCATTATTGATGCCTGTTTAGTTGCTTTTGAGTATTGTCCACCGCTAGTGCATTTGTCTTTTGCTGTTTAATCGATAAACAGAAAACACCACAAAGATTACTTGCTGACATAAAGATCTTTATTAATTGTTAATCGCCTTTTGGTAAGTCGATTCATTTTAGTGGTATCGGAGTGGGTATCACAATCTTCTTTGTATGGTAAGGACAAGGTCTTAAATTAGCAACGCCCAAGACATGGAGACCCAGGATAACAAGAATGTCAAAAACCAGGCTGAAAGCCATGTAGCGGGAACCCGTACCTATTCTGAAGAAGTGGCAGATACTGCAACTAGAGAGGCTGCAGATGAGGCAGCTGCTATTGCCGCAGTGGCAGCATAGCAGGTTGAGGAGAAGAGAGTCAGATTAGAAGCCGAACAATTAGCAATAGCTGCTAAAGATGCAGGAAGGAGGGAAGGACAGACAGCGGACAAGCGCACTGTCGAAGAACTTATAACAGAAAGGGCCAATGTTTTGAACCCACATCCTGTTGTACAACTCAAAGTGCCTTTAGGTCAAATTTGTAACCGTTTGAATGCGGCAGAAATTGCTGCTGCAGATTTGAGAGGGAATGTTGAGGACATTTCACAGCGAGTGAATGCCACTCCTGTTGCTGCATTTGCTGGGCTCCCACCTCAAATTGTAAATTTGGGAGCATTGTTTGTGCAAATGCAATCGCAAATGGTGAGCATGTATTAGTCCCAACTGGAGGACAAAAGGATCATAATGGCTTTGCAGCGTGACAGAGACCAACTAGGTTTTCATACCACTAGAGATGGTGGCAGGGGGCCTAGCAAGTCTAAGCTAAAACCTCCCCAGGACTATGATTCTGACGGAAACAAAAAGTACTACCTGATCAAGTTTCTCGCTGATGTTGAGCAGTGGGTGGAGAACTACCCAGATTTGCAAGATTACAAGAAGGTCAGGCACACCGGTGCGCTACTGAAAGGCAGTGCCGCAGACTGGTGGCTATACTGGAAAGGAGAGCGTAAGGCTCAGCAGCTCGGTGACCCTACTTGGGTAGAGTTTGTCAAGAAATTGCATGAGAAATTTGATGTCATCAATCAGCATGAGAAAGCTATCTATGCAATAATTTCCCTGACACTGAAGCAGACCACTTCAGCTGCTGAGTTTGCTCAGAACTTCCAGGAGAACATGATGAAGCAGCCAAAATTGCCAGAGCGGTGTAGGATAGCATACTTCAAGTATGGCTTGAAATCCGAAGTCTCTGGTCATTTCGCTGAGAAGAAGTATGAGAAACTGGCTGATTTGATCTAGGGCGCTGATGCTTGGGGTCAGCAACTGTTCAATCACAAGCGCCAGAGTAAAGCTTTGGTGTCTAAGATTGTCAAAAAGCCCCACGGTTCCTACAATGCAAATGAAGGAGACCAGGCTGAGGACGATCAGGGTGATGGGTGTGAGTATGAGTAGAGTGCCATGCAGTCTAGAGGGAGGGGTGGTTACTCTCCAAGTGGCTATGGAAGAGGTGGTGGTGAGACTAAGCGGAGACAATCCTCAGCAAAATTTATCTGCTACCTTTGTCAGGAGTTGGGCCACTAAAGAGAGCAGTGTCCTAAAAAAACACCTTTCCAAGGTCAAGAAAAAGGATCAGCCTTTAAAAGACAGCAACAGTCAGTAATCCAGTCTACTTACTGTGAGAATGCTAGAGATAGTCAGTCGTTGCTAGTTGCACTCGTAGCAGGTATTATGAGACGTGCTGAACTGGATTCACTATGCAAGCCTGACAAACAGATAAAGGAGACCATCAGCAATATAGATCTCCAGAGAGTGCACACTTTGGATGATTTTATTCCACTTGATGTCCGACATTTCTGTGCGAAGTTGGGAGAATTATGCGAAAGTCAGGAAAAGTCAGTCCCCCCTATTCTACTGCATTGTATAATTGCAGGTAGGAAGGTGAGGGCATCTGTTGACGGAGGGGCGTCACATACTTTTATCCATAAGGACTTAGTTAAGCGGCTAAGGCTGTCTACTGTCACCCTAGGGAACAGAGATATATTTCACAGACTTCCCTCAAGTATCTTGGCAGGAGTTATAACCAAGCCTATTAAGGACCAGTTAGGTTCTGGCATTGCAGCTCTTATTGAAACACTTGCATTTGAGGTACTCAACATTGGCTTTTATGATCTCGTGCTAAGCAAGTCCTGGCTGAATAGACATCAACCTGAAGTGTGTTGGAACAGAGGTACATTGAAAGTGAGAGAAGCCAGTGATGGGCAGACTAACTTGGCACCCACCAGTGCTCTTCCTCTTGTCCTGTATGGATGGCAAATGAAGGAAAAGAAGAGGCTTCCACAAGGATGCAAATTGCTGAATGCAATGGAGTTCATCGAAAGCTGGACCCAGAAGGAAGACATAATGTTCTGTCTGCTGCTAAAAGAGGTACCTCCTTAACCTAAAAAAGTGGTTGAGAAAAAGGTGAGCCCTCCATAGCACCCTACTACCGCAAAAATTGTTGCTCAGTGTACTGATGTTCTTACTATGTCTCACGGACTGCCCTCTATGAGGGAAGTAGATCATAAGATCGATTTATTACCTGGGAGTCAACCACCTTGGCAAACGCACCTATGGCTTGTCTTATGTGGAGAGCAAAGAGTTGAAAAGACAGATTACAGAGCTGGAGGAAAATGATTATATTTTCCCTAGAAAATCACCTTATGGAGCACCCATCCTATTTGTTAAGAGAAAGGATGGTAGTATGCGCATGTGTGTGGATTACAGGGCTCTGAACAGAATAACAATAAAGAACAAGTATGCTTTACTCAAAATTGAGAACTTGCTTAATACCCTGCCTGGTGCTAAAGTGTTCAGTAAGATAGACCTCAAGAGTGTGTATTATCAAATCAGAATTGCTGAGGGAGATGAACACAAGAGTGCCTTCCGCACACGCTATGAACACTATGAATTTAATGTAATGCCATTTGGACTAACTAATGCACCTGCAACGTTCGTGGGTGCGATCAATGACATGTCCATGCCTTACTTGGATAAGTTTGTGCAAGTCTTCCTGGATGGTATATTAAACTTCTCTGAAAATGAAGATCAGCATGCTGAGCACTTAAGGACAATCATGGACACTTTGAGAAGGAATCAGTTATATGCTAAAATGAGCAAGTGTGATTTCTTTAAGGAAAGTACTGAATTCTTAGGCCACGTTGTCAATAAGAAAGGCATCAGTGTGGATCCTAAGAAAGTCCAGACCATAAGGGACTGGCCTGTACCACAGTCTGTCTCGGAAGTTAGATCCTTCCTTGGGTTGGCTAACTATTACAGGAGGTTCATTGAAATTTATTATTCAAAGGCCAGTAAACTGACTGACCTTACTAAGAAGGACATCGGGTATGTGTAGGGGGAAGAGCAGCAAGCTGCCTTCCAGAACTTTAAAGATGCTCTCTGTTCTGCCCCAATCTTAGCTGTGTATGACCCTAGCAAACCTGTGCAGGTGGTTACTGATGCTTTGGACTTTGCCATGGGTGCTATTTTGTTGCTGCTTGCTGACAAAACCACAAAGGATGGTAAGGTAAAGCAGGTAAAGCACCCTGTGCTGTATGAATCTATGAAATACAATCCAGCTGAGATCCATTATTCTGTGCATGATAAAGAGCTGCTGGCTATCATCCATGTTCTCAAACAGTGGGGAGCATACTTACATGGCAAAGCTTAAGGTGATTATCGATCATCAAGCTCTAACTCACTTCCAGAAGAAGTCCAAGCTGTCGAGGAGGGAGAACCGCTGGAGCCGGATGCTGGAGCAGTTCCAAGTCCAGATTGACTACAAACCAGGGAAGTTGAGTCCTGCTAATGCACTCTCTAAAAGACCTAACATACGAGATTGGAACTTTACACAGCATGCTGTAGACAAAGTCCGTTGTGCACTCATTTCACTAAAGGTGAAAACGTCCTTCCTGGAACACTTAGGAAAGCCTACCTTTCTGGCCCAACATTTGAGCCCAGCCCCACCGATGGTGTGTGTCCTGCTACTGCACTCGGGTATAGGCTTAAGGGAGGGGTCTGGGTGATTGAAACCACTTCAGGCAGGCTGAAGTTGGTCATTCCTAATAACTTGGAAAAGAAGGTCTTCCTTACTGAGTCAAGCGCATGACAGTTTACTGGGTGGACATTTGGGGCAGGCCAAAACTGTTAGCAGATTGGCAAAACATTATCTTTGGGATAGGTTACCTCGGGAGGTCTTGAAATATGTTAAGTCCTGTGATTAGTGTCAAAGAAATAAGTCTAGGCACACACCACCGGGGGGTCTCTTACAATCACTGCCCATCCTAGCTGGAGGCTGGGAAACAATATCCATGGAATGGGTGATAACACTACCACGAACTGCCAATGGGCATGATTCGATATTGGTAGTAATTGATAAATTGACAAAGATGGTCATTTTCATCTCCACAACTGTCAAAGTAACTGCATTGAAACAGCGAGACAGTTCTACACCCATGGAGTATGCCAACATGGGCTACCCTTCTATATCAGCTCAGACAAAGACTCAAAATTTACCTTGAAGTTCTCGAGAGCTTTATTGGGGTTAATGGGAGTCAAATAGCTGCTCAGCACAGCAAACCACCCTCAGACTGATGGCAGACTGAAAGAACTAACAAAGTTATGCAAGAGGTGCTTATATTAACCAAAAACAAGATAATTGGGATGATCTGTTGCCTCAAATTCAGTTTGCGGTCAGCAGTGCGGTGCACGCGTCAACGGGCAAGACTCCTTTTGAACTCAATTTGGGTAGAGTCCTTGAGTGTCCTTTAGATGTACTAGGCGAGTCTTTAACTCACCCTGAGGGGATTGACAATCCGGTGTCTCTCCAGTTAACTCAGGACTTTGCTGACACCTTGTCAGAAGTCCAACACAATCTGCACAAAGCCCAGGAAAATCAACAAAAATACGCTAATCTACACCGTCGGGTGCTGACCATTTCTAAGGGCGATTTGGTCAAACTGCATTCTCAACACTTGTAACTGCCTGGTGTGGTCAAGAAAAAGCTTGGTCCGGTCTGGGTCGGTCCATATTCGGTGGTGGGCCGTGTCGGTCACAATGCTTACAAACTGAACATGTCAGCAAAATACAAGGGTCACCCAGTCTTTTATGTCTCCTTCCTTGGAACCATATATCAAAGGTGACACACTGTTCACAGGTCGATAACCTGTCCAACCGGGAGCGGTACTCGCTGTCAGGGATGGTGCCCTGAGGAATTTGAGGTTGAGGAGATTTTAGACGCTCGCTCGGTCCGTCAATCATCTAAATATGTCATGAAATACCTGGTCCGATGGAAGGCTTACGATGCCTCTGGGGATGCTTGGGAATTTAGGGACCAACGCCAAAGGGGCGTTAAAACGGTTCCACCTTCGGGCGGCTGGGGCACTTCCCTAACTATTTTTTCAGTTGACATGGGAAGGTGACAGGAGAACCTGTCTCCATTTAAGTTGGAGGGGAAATGTGCCAGTGAATGACAGTTAGTGTGTGAGAGAAAGGGACAAGTATTGACAGTAAAATGTGAGCATAGGAATAGATGTGACAGCTAGGCCCACATTAAGCTAAGTTAGAGGATGCCCACCACTCGGAAGGAGAAAGGGCCCAGCACATCAACTCACTTAACTCACCTTGCACACACATTCGTTCGTGATTTCTCATTGCACTGCAACTACATTGACTCCCAGTAATCACCCTGTAAGGTAAAAAGGAACAAACCTACCATCATAGTACAACCTTACGTCTCTTCCTGTTTCTCCTGTGACAAAGATTGAAACTCTACTAACTTGTGCCCTGGCTACATGTGCAAGATGGCTCCCACCACCCAAAAGAAAGGCAGAAAGCGCAAGGAAGAAGAAGCCAGGAGGACAATGGAGCAATGCCAGAAAGAGCTGGCGGCGACGTCCCTCACCAGAAGAGAACAAGGAAGGGTCCGCAATAACAAGAGGCGACAGAAGAAACACGGAGGAAGAAGGAGCAAGAGGCGGAAAATCTCAGGAAAGCCGAGGAGAGACAGAATAAGCAACAAGAAGAAGCGGCGGCGGCAGAGGAGAAGAGAAGGAAGAAGGCTGAAGCTGAGAAGCGGAAGAGCCTGGCCACTTACAAATATACTATGGTGGGTGGCCAATCCTTTGATAACCTAAAGGGGGCATTACTGGCAGCCCAGGAGATCAACAAGGTGGAACAAAAAAAATGCTACAGAGACAGGGAGCAGAAGCTCTGGATAGGCACATTGAGACACACACTGGTGTGGTCCTCTACGAAGATTATGCCAAAATGGTGGGGTATACAGCAGAGCAGGTACGATTTCTTGCAGATGACTCGGAAGATAAGCCAGTACCAGTGACTGGCATAGTGGGGAATCAGAGACTCATCAGGATGGTCAGCATGCAGCCCGATAGCATTAAGGATGCAGTATTTTCTGTGAAACTACTGCCAGCCTACAATGAAGTTGAGAGAAGGAGCTGGGAATACTTGGCCAGGAAAACGGGGCAGCAGATGTTCCCCCCCCACTGGTTCCATTGTAAGCTCGAAAGGCTGAGCAAGGGCCACAGTATTACCAGCAGCTCACAGACTGGAGGTGGATGACCGTCACTAACAGAAAGTAGGAGTGTGACTGGACCCACCCAGATGACTTCCACTATGGGCTAGACGGCTACCTCATCCTACCACCTCACATTGCCCCTTGGGACCCCAGGCTTGAATGCTGAGACCAAGGAGCACAAGAGGAGGGGAAGAGGCTATTTCTCGAAGGGGAAACATGCCTTTGTCAAATGGGCAAAGAATGCAGGCCGGATAGATATGAGCAGGCTGAAGGCCAAGCAACCTCCAGCTCGTCCTAAGAATGGGCGGTCAGTAGATTTTTCCATGTCCACCAGGGAGCAGGATGACCTAGTGGACGAGACCCCTACCCTCTCAGAAGAGGAGGATGAGGAGGATGAGGAAGAAGAACAGGGCAGAGGAGAAGCATCAGGAGCTGGCCCTCAAGAGACCCAAGGGCAGGCAGAAGCAGGGCCTCCTAGAGCGCCAAGATCAGGTGTATGGAATGTGATCCCTACTATGGAGGCAACAGGACCCCGCACTCATTCTCCCAGCCCACCTGCCCAAGGAGGGGACAAAGCTGACCTGATTGTTCTTGGCAACAGGAAAAGGCAAACATCCCCTGAGGACAGGGTTACCAGAAGAGGGACACACGGAGTAGCCAGAGGTATGCTGGCCACCCCTTTCAGTCAGGGACATGTGCCTCTTGCCAATGTATTTCAGCATCCTGTTGGAATGCCTGTTTATGTGGGCATTAAGACCCAGGTGGTTAACGACCAGGATACAATCCTCCATTCTCCTCAAGGCCCAACTTTAGAACAAACAGGGTTCTTTAGAAGGCCAGCTCACAGACCTAGCAGGCTGTCCAAATCTAGGTTCAGTTCTCAGTCTCCTCATCTTGCAGTCCCGGGAACAACCCCCTAAACATCAGAACCATCCTCCAATCAAGCCTTGCTAGAGGTCTCTCCGTTTGCACCCCACAACGGAAGTGGACTGAGGGTGGAGGTGATGGTTCCCAATTACTAGTGATCCCCACAGCTAGGCAACAGTGTTGAAGCAAGACGCAGGCGGTGGGGGTCACTTCTGTTAGTTCCCTGACCAGATAATTCTACAGTTTGATGTTGTCGAGGCGACAACAATTGAAGTTGGAGGGATTGTAATGAATCAGTGTATTGGTAGTGTCGTGCGCTAGGAGGTCGGGTGCGTACTATCGACACAAGCAATGCATAATAAGCAAGCAGGCTTTGCTGCAATGATGTCTACAATACATGGGGCATATAGCCAAAAAGAGAGGCAAGTGTTGGATGTTTCAATCAAGGAGTGTGTACTCTCCAGAGTGAGCACCTCAAGACTGTAATCTGGTAGGAAACAACTAGTGAAGTCTGGCCCAGAAGATCACTGAAAGCACATCATGATCTTCAAGAGTGGTCCTATGGCAGGGGGTATAAGCTGTGACTTTGCTCACCACTTGTGAAGTTCTTCTAGTGATTGGAAGCCAACAAGGCTTGCTCTTCACAAGAGAGAGACTAAGCGGTCTTGAAAACACAATAGATAAAAGTGTAAGCTTTGCTGATAATCTCTGTGACTTACAACTGGCATAATGGGGACTTCTAAAAAGATGTCTCTCTAGGGACATCTCTAGTACTTATACTCCTGGAAACTTGAGGGGTTAGGCGCAGATTCAATGCATGTAGTCTTCATCTAAGATCTACCTTTGCATACACACACATATACCTATTGTGCTAGCGCTCCAATAGGCTAGTTACTACTCAATCCAATCAAAAGCGAGATGCTAGAATATGCTAAATGCTTGTGATAGGTCGAGCTCACTTTAGCACATGCTAAGCTTGTAAGACAAGCTTGCACACTTATGTTTGTGCAATCGGACGGTTGCCCGCTAAGCTGTGGTACCCCTGCAGGCTGTGACGGTTTCTGTCGGCTTGATCGGGTGCGCATGGGCCAACCGACGGGCTGCAGCTGTCGGTCGGTGGCCCTGGGTGCCCTTGGTGGCCTCGCCACTTGGGTGTCGGGCACTTAGGAGTGCCTGGGCCCGAGTGACGGGCATTTAAGTGCCCCTGGGCCACTTGAAGGTGCTCGCCACCTTCCGGTGGCGCCACGTGGCCTTGGTGGCTCCCGTCGCTTGGCGCCGAGCACAATTAAGTGCTCGGGCTGGCTGCCGGGTGAGCCTGGGCCAAGCGCAAATGCCCGCCACCTTCCGGTGGCTCCACGTGGCCCCCTCGATCCTTGTTGCCTTTGCTTTGGGCTGTCGCTTGGGTCCCTGCGGCCTGTAGTGGCTATGAACACAAAGTCAAGTGCCACCATCCAGTTTTGGACGGGTATTCGGCCCGTACCTCTGGTGCGTCTAGTAGGTCCGGCGCACGTGACAAGTGTTGACTTGTCACGTGGCATCTATCCCCTAGGCATGCGAGCATAGCAACTTAATAAACTAAATCACACTAATGCAAAGAGGCAAGTGCTCGTTCGAGGCTGACCGCTCACACGCTTGTAGCTCGGGTACGTGCAACGACTTCGACTCAATAATTCATGACAGTAGTAATAATATTCATTTATCTATAATGGTTAGTTAAGTTCAACCTGCTGAATTTTAGTCAACATTCAGTCTGTTGGACTTTCTAAAATTATCAGTGTAATGACTTAGCCGAGAGCAGCAGGCTGAAGTCAACTTAGGTCAGCTTGCTGACACATTCTTTGACATTCAGCTGACTTCCGTACTCGGTAGAGCGAACTGCGTAGATATGCATCTAAGTGTGATATGCTAGATGAATGGCTAGATGACATCCTTGGGATGGATGGTGATTTGATATGATGGAAGATGGTGGTAGATTTGGGTAACCGAGGTCCTACCAACGTAATTAACTCCTGGGTAGACGGTGCTATCGCACTTGCCGTTGAATAGTAAACTCATTCCATGTACATAGGCTAGACATTGCTCTCGAGTGCGGAATTCGAAAACGAGACTAACTCTCTTGTACTGCTTACTGAGAGATATCTGAATCCAAGACGAGAAGCCTTTGACACCCACTGCCTTCTAGCCTCGCTTATGTATGAGTTTACTGAGTGCATTATTGGTGACTATTTACTTGCATTTGAGTATTGTCCACCGCTAGGACGTTTGTCTTTTGCTGTTTAATCGGTGAACAAAAAATACCATGAAGATTACTCGCTAATAGGAAGATCTTTATCAGTTGTTAATCGCCTATTGGTAAGTCGATTCACTTCAAAGTGCTTCTGCCTTAGCGACATATGCACTCACCTCTGGTGGCTGTTGCAGCCCTCCTTGTGCTGTGTTGGTGGCAGTAAGTGACTTCAAGTCTTCATAAAGGTCTGTTGGGTTGGACCCCTCCAGCGTTAAGTGGTCAGATACCCAGTCATTGGTTCTGAGCTCTTGCAACTCTTGTAAGTTCAACTCTGAAGTAGGAAATCGTGGGATCTCATTCTCAACGTCCCCTCCATCTGTGAGCTCAGGCAGTTTGAACTCTAGCGCATTAGGCATACCTGCCTCGGCTTCAACCGACTCTTCCACTCCTGGCAGCAATGATTCTCTGTCATCTTTCGTGTTGAGCCTGGCCATGTTAAAAGTTGTCTCTTGTAGGGAGTGTGCTACTTGCGCTACCTTCTCTTCTTTGCGTCGATCGGCATCTGCCTCCAGAACTTGATCCGAAATCTGCCTTGTGATTTTCCGAGTTGATAAGCAAACTGTAGCAAGTTGACACTCCTCCTCGGTTGGCTTCAAGTCGGATGCGTAGCACATCTTCCTTGCTTCCGTACTCACCTCCTTGTGACTCTCAATCGTTAGTTCCAAGCATATGGTCCTTCTAAAACCCCCAGAGTTTGCAGAATTTTGGCTGCTTGCCTCGACCCATTTACCAATGTTGCACTAGCGCTCAGCACAATAGGCCCAAAAGTCTTTCCGTCTTGGGTTATTGTCCTCTGGAGTGCAACTTGGTGTACCATTTGACCATTCCCCCGATCCGGTGAGGATGATAGGCAGCGCTGTTTAGCTTCACAGCTACTTGAGCTTGCTTCCCAGTAATGACCATTTTTGGTCACTCTTGAATTGTCATTTACCAGAGTGTCCACCCTCTTCTTGCAGCGGAGTCATATCCTATGTTAGCGCTTGCTGCCATTCAGGTGTATCTTCTCGTTCAGGAGATGGTATCACAATCAGTCCGGCCGCTGCTTCTCTTAGCCAAGGGGCGTGATTCTGTGTCATCTACCCATAGACCAGATGTTGTGAGTGATGTAGACCTGTCTGTCGCTTCTTCGTCTGGTGGCGGAAGCTCGTCATGGAAATCTTTGTCTGCCATGGATGAGTCTTGCTATTCCAGAGGTGTAGTTAGCGCAGCCAGCCTATGGCCTACGCGTTCCCACAATTCATGACATCGTGCCAATTTAGCCATCCCGACTTCTTTAAGCGGAGTGTGGGTACCTTTGGGTTCTCCAATAGCAATCCTGCACCTTGGAGCTAGCTCCCGGCATTGTCAAATGTTCCGGTCAGGTCTCTGATCCGAAGTAGGTACCACAAATATTTCAACTGATACCGTTTGGCGACTTGGGCATAGGCTTGGTGGCAAAAGTCATTTGTTGCTAAGTCATAATAGTCTCCAGCAACCAGGTCGTAGTTGTAAGGTCATAGGTTTATGAAGTGCATTTTTGAGTATCGTGAAAGTATGTTTTGATTGTATAGTAAAGTAGAGTGCATTTTTGTGGTCATTTTGATATAAAGTTCATCAAATTTGGTCAAGTATTGAGAGAGTTATGGATTTCCGAAGTTTAATTAGTTTTGAGGTCGGTTGACGATTGTCCTTAATTCGCGGTGAGCGCGACCGTCGGATTGACCGACAGCGTCGAGCGATCTGGCCCGTTAGAATGAACTCGAACCTTCACGTAAGTTCGGCTGACGCGGAGTGCCGACTAGGTCGATTTACCTAGAAGTTTCGGTTTAGCCTAGCGCGTCTAAGATAGAATATTCTAGTAATGTCGATGCATGTATGTGGACGTCAATTCGGCCCGACACGTCAGATTAGACTAATCTGACTTACTCACGAATACACTGGAGGGGACGATTTGACGAACACTTAGGAAAATCCGTAGCTTCCTCCTAGGGGGAGCACTTAGGCAGAAAATTATAAATAGGCATAACTTCTTTGTTTCTTATCAGTTTTNATTTTCACTTCTGTAAATTTC
>WELA01010273.1:292987-311996 GCA_009602735.1 Mesotaenium endlicherianum
AGAAATTTTCCTAAGCTTTGTTAGTGATATGCCGCTGCACTCTCTAGTATGATGGCAACTAGTTCCTTTCCTCGTGAGTCACTACGCTTCCACTAGGGCACTCTGCCCCTTTCATCTGGTATCGAAGCGAGGCTAGTTTGCATATTATATTATGGAGTCGCAGCCGGCAGCTGGGGGAGGCAAACATGTCGAGCATGTTGAGCGCGCGGGGCAGCAGGCAGCACCAACAATGACCAAAGAGCAACAAGAGATGCAGGCGATGCTAAGACAAATGGCAAATGCAATTGGAGGAGAAGTCTACACCCAGTTTCAACAAAATATGCGCGCGGAGGTGGAGAGAATGGTGCGAGTTGTTATGGGGAACGCCGCTTCGACGAGTTCGGCACCTGCACCTGTTGTACCACCGATTCATGTTAACCCAGTGGTGCAACCAGTTATTCCACCCGCATCAGGAGTGCGTGCGCCTAAGCCTGAAGTTTATACTGGAGAGCGTGGATCGCCGCCTGTTCATCAATGGATTTTTGGAGTGAAGAAGTTTATGGAGTATTCTGCGCTCACGCCCGACAGGCAAGTCGCCTTTGTCATAACTTTGCTGCAGAAGAGTGCTGGAGCTTGGTATGAACGAGAAGAGCAGCTGTCTGGAGTTCCTGCTACTGTTGATCAGCTATTTGAAGGCTTGAAGAGGCAATTTCAACCTATTGCACCCGAGGCTACCGCTCGAGATCTATTGGTGCGCCTTCGTCAACGAGGAAGCGTTCAAGAGTATGTATCGCGCTTCAACGAGCTGGTGCTTCAATGTCCATCCATGCACGAGTCGGAGATGATGGACAAGTTCAAGAGGGGACTCAAGCCAACTGTGGCCAAGGAAGTGGCGCTCAAGGACCCTACCAGTCTTGGAGAAATGATGGCATTGGCAACAAGGGTCGACGCTGTGGAGTATAGTCAGAGGCAGTGGGGCAGCCACAACTTTGGAGGATATCGACACTTTGGATCTCAAGCGCCAAGCACGAGTGTTCAAGGTCCAGTACCCATGGAGTTGGGACTTGTGCAGTACCAGCGCAGGCAGCAGAATTTCAAGCCGAGAGGACCGTGCTATAGTTGCGGCAAGCTTGGACATCTGGCTCGAGACTGTCATGTGAAGGCGAAGCAACCTCAACAGCAGGAAAAAGGAGGACGCCAGTAAGTCGTTCTGGGGTGTCTACTGGCGTGAAGACGAGAACTCACAAGGAGGTTATCCCCAGGAGCCTGCCGAGAAGCAAAGGACGAGACGTTGACAAGCCTATCATCGTGGAAGGAGTGGTCGACGGCAACAAGGCGAAGTGTATGGTCGACAGTGGCGCAAGTGCAAACTTTGTGCACAAGAAGCTGGTGAAAGAGTGGCGAATCCCTGTGCAGAAGCATTATGAGCCTAAGGAGGCAATTTTGGCGAATGGGCAGAGACTCAAGTGTGGTGCACCTACGGAAGCTATTCACGTGGAAGTAGCGGGGCACCGGAGTAAGGAAGTTATGGAGCAGGCAGAGTTGGGTCACCATGAGGTGATATTGGGCCGACCATGGCTGAGGAAAGCCAACCCTCAAGTGCACTGGAGCACAGGACAAGTGAAAGTCCAAGGGCGTGATGGTCGAATGGAGACAGCGAAACAGGTGGAGGTAGATACGACCACAAGTAACTGTCTTCTGTCGAGCCTGCAAGTTAAGAAGCTATGCAGGGCGAATCAGGTGAAGGAGATGTACCTTGTTTCGGTGGCCCTGGCCAGGTCATCAGATGGAGCAAGCGTGAATCCTAACAGCCTGGGCGAATGTACATCGCCGGAGGAGCAAGTAGTGGTGTCTGATCCCCTTGCTCAGAAGGAGCAGAGCCCAACTGCTCAAGAGAAGAAGCCTGCTGAGATGCCTGCCCAAATTAAGGCGCTGTTGGAGGAGTTCAAGTGCGTATTTCCTGAGGAGCTACCTGCAGGATTACCTCCACAGAGAGCTATGGAGCACAAGATTGAGTTGGAACCAGGGAGCAAGCCACCAGTGAGACCCGCCTATCGACAATCGTTTGCGGAGTTGGATGAGTTGAAGAAGCAGCTGACAGAGTTATTGGAGAAGGGATTCATCCGACCCAGCGAGTCTCCATTTGCAGCGCCAGTCTTATTTGTGAAGAAGAAGGATGGGACTATGAGGATGTGTGTCGACTACCGGGCACTCAACAAGGTCACCATCAAGAACAGGTACCCACTTCCACGAGTGGACGAGTTGATTGACAGGCTTGTCGGGGCGAAGTATTTCTCGAAGATCGATTTGAGGAGTGGCTATCACCAGGTACGGATTGCGGAAGGAGACGTTCAGAAGACTGCTTTCAGAACTCGCTATGGTTTGTTCGAGTTCACAGTCATGCCTTTTGGATTGACTAATGCACCTGCTACATTCATGGGACTCATGAATAGTATCTTCAGACCCTACTTGGACCAGTTTGTGGTGGTATTTTTGGACGACATCCTGATCTATTCGAAGACCTTGGAAGAGCATGTGGAGCATCTGAGGAAGGTGTTGGAGGTCTTGAGAGATCAAAAGCTGTATGGGAAGATGAGCAAGTGCGACTTCTGTCTCAAGGAGGTCGAGTTTCTTGGACACATAGTGGGAGCTGAAGGAGTCAAGGTGGAGCAGAAGAAGGTGCAAGCAGTCAGAGATTGGCCGGTACCTGCTGATATTCATCAACTCAGGAGTTTCCTCGGCATGGCGAATTATTATCGACGTTTCATTGAAGGATTTGCCAAGGTGTGTGCACCGCTCACGGACATGTTGAAGAAGCAGGAGAAGTGGCTATGGGGTGACAAGGAGCAGCAAGCCTTTGAGAAGATTAAGGAGCTGTTGACACAGGCACCTGTGTTGGCAATTGCCAGTCCAGAGCTTCCTTTCACCATCATCACGGACGCATCAAACTTTGCAGTGGGAGCCATTCTTCTCCAGGACCAGGGCAAAGGATTGCAGCCTGTGGCATATGAGAGCAGGAAGTTGAGTCCTGCTGAGCAGAACTATGCAGCACACGAGCGGGAGATGTTGGCTATTATCCAGGCTTTGAGGATTTGGCGATGTTATGTGGACGGCCGGAAGGTGTTCATCAAGACCGACCACAAGAGCTTGGAGAAGTTTATGACGCAGCCAACGTTGACACCAAGACAGGCAAGGTGGATGGAGTTTCTGCAACAGTTCGACCACAAGATTGAGTACTTACCTGGGAAGATCAACCCTGCAGACGCTTTATCCAGGAGGTGTGACCTTGCAGCTGTCTCAGTCATCAAGGAGAATATGGACTTCAAGGAGAAGCTTCAGAGAGGTTATGAGGAGGACCCAGAGTTTGCTGATGGTGGAGCAGCTGAGTCCAACTCGAGTATGCAGAAGAAGGACGGCATATGGTATTATGGTGATTCCAAGAGAGTGGTGGTACCTGACATCAAGGAGCTACGAGACTTACTACTTGCGGAGCATCATGACTGCTTATATGCTGGACACTTTGGAAGCGAGAAGACGGCAAGCGTGCTGAAGCGGGAATACTACTGGAGAAATATGGACAAGGACATCGAGGAGTGGATCAGGAGTTGCGATGCGTGCCAGAGAAACAAGACACCAAATCAAAAGAAGGGAGGTACATTGCGGCCCCTGCCTATTCCAGAGTATCCTTGGGAGCAGATTGCTATGGACTTCATCACATCGTTACCAGTCAGTGGTCAAGGGCACGATGCAGTATGGGTAGTGTCTGACAGACTCAGCAAGATGGCTCACTTCATTCCCATGAAGGAGACTTCTACGGCAGCAGATGTGGCACGGCTATTCTTTGATCATATTTTTAGGCTACATGGGTTGCCGAAGGTGATTGTTTCAGATCGAGATCCAAGGTTTACTAGCAACTTTTGGCGGTCATTGTTTACTTTGATGGGGACCAAGCTGAGTATGAGCACTTCCTATCACCCTCAGACAGATGGGCAGAGTGAGAGGCTCAACAGAACTCTGCAAGAGGTGCTCAGGAGTTTCACTATGGAAGACCCTTCAGAGTGGGACAAGAAGCTACCAGGGTTGGAGTTTGCCTACAACAACAGCATGCAGGGATCGACCAAGCAGTCACCATTCGCTATGGTTTATGGGAGAGAAGTATATCATCCAGGGAACATCTTGTTGGAGAAGGCCAAGGAGACTCAGGTTCCTACTACACAAGCTTTTATGGAGCAGATGGCCAAGACTTGGGATATGGCGAAGACGTGTATTCGGAAGGCACAGGAAGAGCAGGTCAAGCATGCTAACAAGCACAGGAGGGAAGTGACATTCCATGTGGGCGACAAAGTACTCTTGTCCACAGAGAACCTACCTTTCACAGGCAAGAGGAAACTGCGGGCACGGTTTACAGGTCCCTTTGTAGTGCTCAAGCAGGTGAATCCAGTGGCCTACAAGTTGGAACTTCCTTCAGGCTGGCGTATCCATGATGTGTTCCATGTCAGTTGTCTACGGCCATACGTTGACCCGAATGAAGGACATCCAGGACGACTACCTACACCGCCACCACCGGTCGAGATCGATGATGTATTGGAGTATGAAGTGGAGGCGATTGTCGGCGATCGACGAGTCAAGCGAGGTCAACGATTTGTCCAAGAGTATCTGGTCAAGTGGAAAGGCTACCATGCGGACGACAACACTTGGGAGCCAGAGGCCAACTTGACTCATTGTAAGAGTAAGTTGAGACGTTATCTGCAGAATGCGTCGAGGACGTCGCATCTTGAGGAGGGGGATGATGTAAGGTCATAGGTTTATAAAGTGCATTTTTGAGTTTCATGAAAGTATGTTTTGATTGTATAGTAGTGTAGAGTGCATTTTTGTGGTCATTTTGATATAAAGTTCATCGAATTTGGTCAAGTATTGAGAGAGTTATGGATTTCCGAAGTTTAATTAGTTTTGAGGTCGGTTGACGATTGTCCTTAATTCGCGGTGAGCGCGACCGTCGGATTGACCGACAGCGTCGAGCGATCTGGCCCGTTAGAATGAACTCGAACCTTCACGTAAGTTCGGCTGACGCGGAGTGCCGACTAGGTCGATTTACCTAGAAGTTTCGGTTTAGCCTAGCGCGTCTAAGATAGAATATTCTAGTAATGTTGATGCATGTATGTGGACGTCAATTCGGCCCGACACGTCAGATTAGACTAATCTGGCTTACTCACGAATGTTCTGGAGGGGACGATTTGACGAACACTGAGGAAAATCCGTAGCTTCCTCCTAGGGGGAGCACTTAGGCAGAAAATTATAAATAGGCATAACTTATTTGTTTCTTATCAATTTTCACTTCTGTAAATTTCTACGGGTTTGTAATGACAAGGCCTTTCATCCTACATCATTTGTGAGCAGTTTCCTGCTACTCAAAATGTATAGTAATTTTCCTAAGCTTTGTTAGTGATATGCCGCTGCACTCTCTAGTATGATGGCAACTAGTTCCTTTCCTCGTGAGTCACTACGCTTCCACTAGGGCACTCTGCCCCTTTTCAGTAGTCCATTGCCCAATCATGTTGCCAAAGATCTTGACTGCCTCTGTCTTTCTAACCTTGTGGATAATGTCCATAACAACCTGCTCTAGAAGTCCCGAACAACTTCCCTTTCCCATAGCATATAGTTCCCGCCAAAGAGAGCCGGTGGCGAAGTCTCTAATCATTCCAGCTCCTCCTTTGGTGAAAGCTCGTGACTCAGGATTGGCTGTGAAGGTAGGCAGAACCTCCCTTGGTTTCCCTGGTTTATTCATGCCATACTGAGGGTAGGTATCCCTCCTTGCCAATGAATTACTCCCAGCATTTCTCCCACGCATCGTGCGTTAGGTGGTCGTTGTGAGGTAGTCTCCATAGCCCTCAAATGTTCGATGAGCATACCATTTGTCCAAAATGTTCTGGCTCGTTGAGAAAGCCCCCCATACCTTGCGCCGTTTAGCATGGCATGATGCCCCAAGGTGGAGTCAAAAATCAGCCATGGAGCCCCTGGCTTCATCTCCTTGTAATCCAATTCTGGGTGCACATTCTCAATCACAAACACAGGTGGCTGGCGTTGGCATTCTTGCAATGACTAGATAATTTTCACCATCTTTCCCCAATGTTGTGTTCTGTGATTATTGAATTCCCTTTTCATTCCGGCTTGAGAAAATGGTTGGTAAGGAAATCCAACAAATACCCAATCAATCCGGTATGGATGCAGGTTTTCCAACCTAACGTTCATGATGCATTCGTCAGCCATACGCTCCACGTGTTGGTAGGCTAACGTCAACTTCTTGACTTTTATACATCTGCCGCATTTAACTCAAAGCTTCTTGAAAAGCGCAAAAAACGTTGTCGTTGTGGTCCACATTGAGGACTTTAGACACTTTAATCCCCATCTGAATGAATGCCATTGTCCCGGATCCTTGTCCACCAAATATTTCCAAGACCACCACTCCAATTTCTCGGAAGGATTTTCCATCCGGATAGTGGATATAGGCTCCACTCCTGGCATCAAATTCAATGCTGAAGTGACCGGATAAGGCACACGTAGCAGCTCTAGCGGGCCATGATTAGAGTTACTCATCTTTTCCAGTTGCGCCATCCTGTGTGGCTAACAGACCAATAATAGCGACATGTTGATGCTGGAGTAAGCCTCTTCCTCCATCTTCATCAAGTTGTCATAGAATTCTGGATACCCGATAGTTCCACAAAAGTCTAGGATCCCATAGCTTGTTTCACTATGGCAGACCATCTCACAGGAAACTCTCGTGCTGGTTGGTAGGTCACTTT
This sequence comes from Mesotaenium endlicherianum, assembly GCA_009602735.1. NCBI lineage: Eukaryota > Viridiplantae > Streptophyta > Zygnematophyceae > Zygnematales > Mesotaeniaceae > Mesotaenium > Mesotaenium endlicherianum. The sequence continues at coordinate 299,767 of WELA01010273.1, forward strand.
TTGCTTCTGCAAATCAATGACCATACCCAAAGGAATCAGTGCATCTGTTCCCAGTAGTATGTCATAATTCTCTTCTTCTGACACTGTGCATTTGATCCACAATGACGCCTCCTCAGGTTTTCCCGAATTTACTATAAGTTTGTAATGAGTCAATTCATTTTCTATTTAATTAATTGCATGTACAAATACAACAATAAATGGGTATTATGTCAAGATACTCACATGTGCGAGTTCATCTAAATGACTGTTTGTCGATGTAATGCGAGTTTACTTACTTTGTCAAAAAGGTCTGCAGGATGACTTTTGTATCATAGTGTAGTTTGCTGAGATTTATACATCAATTATATAGGATATAATATCAATAGGTTGACATATAGTAAGCTCGCTTGATATTAGTCAATATACTTAGCTTCAGTACGCTGAGGATAGACATATTCATTTAGATTGTTATTTGTAGATTGGCACATGTGACCGTAGTATACTGAAAGTCGGGAGGTCGACTGAGATTCGGTGAACCGATGTCCTACTAGTGTGGTTAACTTCTAGGTGGGCGAAGTCGTCGTCAGTCAACTGAACAGTTAGGACTTCAGTCGATCGACCAATTAATATGGTCGTTATACCTAGATCCGTGGGTCCCAAACTTAACGGGTTTCCCACGAAACGGCGCACCTTGCGTCGTGGTCAACCAGGTGGTCACCAGGCACATAGCAGGCTGGGATCTCGTGGTCCCTCATTCTGGACAGTAGGCTTTACAGTCGATTTTCTACTTGCAAGTCATGTGTGCACTTTTGGGTTCGTTCTAATGACCAGCCTTCACGGAAATTGGCATGGCTGCTTCGTCTGCGCTCCAAATGGAGCAAACTAGGACTTTTCGGAAAGGTCTCGTCCAGATGCATCCATTGCCGTTAAGTTTGTGCAATTTAGAGTAGTATAAACAGAGTATGCCTTCTGACATTTCGGGGTCACACCGCAGACAGATTCTATGGTTTTGCACCTAAGTCAGTGGGATGTGTTTAGCTACTTTATGGTCATCTGCATGAGAGTGCCTTTGCTATTCAGTCCCCTGATGTTGTGTATGTGCTTACACATGCTTGTATGCCTGGTAGGCAAGGGGCCATGAGTTTCTAAAGGAGAAGCTCTAGTCCTCAATTTGAATAAGCAAGATTCGTTTCAAAGTTTCACAGGCTTGCGAGTAATTCCACAAGACTTGAAAATTTGCCTTGATGCGGTCCTCAATTAGAAAGGGCTCTCTTGCAGATCTTTTGCAGTCAATCCCAGAACTTTCAAGGCTCGTTTTTCCAAGATGACTAATTGTGCGTCCGTATCTAATAGAATGTTAGGAGCAACCCAGTTGTTGAACTTTAATACACCCTCCTTTAATACTCCACTCTTACAGTGTTGAAATTTGCGGGGAAAGAGGCGCTGTTTGCACCTTCTTCAGCTGTATCCAGCTGTCGCTCGACCTCTTCGACCATAAAAGAAAATGCAATATGCAAGTCAGCGAGTGAGATCATAGGTGTATGCATCCGGTGTTTCCTTAGAGCTTTCAGCTTATCCAGCAAAAAATTGAACGTCTTGCGTGGCCCAATCCTGGCTTGGCGTAGCTGAGCAAGGTGATCCGAAAGGTTTAGGAAGCTTCCCAGCGTTCTTAGGTACCAATCAATTATGATCTGCTCGCTCGTTGGCCATTGAAGTCGTAACCTTTTCAGGCATCAACTTCTCGATTTGCAGACCGTTTTCTCTGCCACATCGGCATCATAGTAGACATTGGGTGCGTTTAGCTTCGCAAATTGAGCTTTCAAATCAGCAATCTCAGCACTCATAGCATCAAACTTTTGATTTTCCTTGCGGTCACGAGAGTTATCTTTTCCTTTCTTTCACCTTTTTCTGCCTCTTTCGTGGTAGCATTAGCCCATGGTGGCTAAAATTTGGATTTTTAGACCAGCACTCATCTCCTGAGTGTCCCTTTTTGCTGCAATGTGCGCATACCTGCGCTTTGCTAGCAGATAGTTGCTTTGCGTCCAAGTACGAACAATCTCTCTTCTAATGTCCTCATTTTCGGCAAAATTCCAACAACCTTTTGCTGCCTCAGCAGTGTTGGCGTGCTTAGCAAACTTATTGAAAGACCCGCTCTTCTTCTTAAATTGAAAATTAGAGCTGTTGGCCTTAGGAGGAGAGGATTCCTTTTTATTTTCTCAGGAGCCATAAGCGTCCTGGAAGCCTCCTTACACCCTTTTACCTTCCTTGACATTGCGTGCTATTTCAACAGTTTCGTCGATGTCCCAGTCGATTCCGCGTCTTGCGGATAGGTTTGGCCTGACTTCACGATCGTTTGCAAAGATATGGCAAGGCTCGTCACCCGACGGTCACTGTAGTGATTTGAGTTATTATATATTAGTTCGCATATATTTTAATGTTTTCAAATATATTTGGAGTAGTATTGTGTGGATTCAAGTGTGAATAGGTACTCTAGTGACTTGGTTCATGTCCTTTGAACCTTCTAAGGCATTTTCGAAGTTAGAGGAAAGACCTAGAAGAACTCCACGTGGCAAAAGTCAAATGTGCCCTTTTTAGGTCAAAAGGACATGTGTACATTATTCTAGAAAGAGGTGGCAAGTTTTGGGATGTGTTGGGTGCCAACACATCAACATACACCTTCCTAGAAATTACTTATTTAGCAAGTATATAAACAAGAGCTAGAACATAGAAAGACATTCCAGAATCACTCTTGTACTTGCCAAAATCCAGAAATATATTAACTTTCAAGAAGCCATCTCTCTTTCAAGAAGCTACCACTTGTGTTCAAAGATCCTTGTCTTGAATAGATAAAGTATTCTGTTTTACTAAGTACTTTATCTATCTGTTTCACTACAGTGGTATCGGAGCTAGGCACTTTGGTAGCACAAGAAGATGGCCGATCCTCAAGACCAACAGCAAGCTTTCGAAGGAAGCCCTTCCTCTCCAAGACACCCTCCTCCAGCGCCGATGGGAGAGCCCACTCAAGAAAATCTGCAACAACAAGAAGCACCACAAGGAGGAGCACACCCTCCTCCAGCGTCGATGGGAGAGCCTACTCAAGGAAATCTGCAACAACAAGAAGCACCACAAGGAGGAGCACCGTCAAATCCCGTGGCAGCCGCTATAGCAAAGTTGACCCCACCACAAGGAGTTCCCGCAAATGAGTGGGCAGCCTTCCTAATGACCGTCCACAACCAAGTGGGCTTGGCCACCTATGAAGCAACCGTGCAAGCGTCAAGAGAAGCTATGGCTGCCATGGTTGCCCCTATTGCGAGCAATGCTCAAAATCCAGCCCCGGCTCAAGCGCCTCCACAAGAGCCAACGAGAGCAAGGAAACTCATCAAGCCCGGCAAACCCGACACTTTCAACCCCGGGAAAGGTGCCAACCTGAATTTATGGCTCTACCAAGTGGAGACGTACCTCGCGTTCCTTGAAGTACCCGAGGAGGACTACGTTCCCTTTGCCGTTACCTTACTTAGAGGAGCAGCAACATCATGGTGGCGTAACTATCAAGCGGCTATATATCAAGCTATGGCGCACCCCATGCTCGGCCAAGAGCCCCCACCATCATATGCAAGATGGGCAGATTTTCGTGAGGCCCTCAAGAAGCAATTCATGCCCATCAATGCGGAGAAGATTGCCCGAGGAAAGCTCCACCATCTCAAGCAAACGACGTCCGTTCAAGAGTATACATCCAGATTTCACGCCCTCACTCTTGAGATCCCCAACATGTCTCTCGAGGAGAAGATTGACCGTTACATCTTTGGCCTCAAACCCAAGGTGGCAAAGGAAGTGGAGTTACGCGACTTGACGGACTTCTCAAAGATCATTGAAGTGGCCCAAAAGGTGGATACCTTGGATTTCAAGCACTCCGTGCCTTCATCTTCACGGGTACCGACGACGCGGGTGTACGCAGCCCCTTCCACATCCGAATCTGGACCCACACCCATGGAAATCGGAGTTATTAAAAGGGACCCCGCGGCTGCCCGGAAGAGTGGAAGACCCTCCAATGACACTTATGATGCAAGAAACCAGCAAGGAGTGAAAGCAAGACTCTCCCCGGCTGAAAAAGAAGCTCTCATGACGGCTGGACTATGCTTCTATTGCAAGGAAAAGGGCCATCGTGCACTTTCATGCCCCAAAAAGTTGTCAAAAAACGGACAGCGCCGGTAGGCCAGGAGCCTACCACCCCAAGACCCACTTCACGAGAAGGCAACACGCCAAGTGAGGTGGAGACCCCCGTTGAAGACGACGTTCCAGCCCCAATGAGTTTGAGAGGTTACCTTGGAGGAGAGAAGGTCCACATCTTGGTGGATAGCGGAGCTCAAGGCAACTTCATTGCTGCAGATTTTGCCACCAAGCACGGTATTACTATGCGAACTCTTGACCACGACGAGGAGATTATGATGCCCGATGGATTCTCCTATACTACCCCTTCCAAGAAGACGTACCCCTTGGCACTCTCTATCAAGTCCTTCAAGGATAGAGTAGTGTTCTCCCCCATGCAATTGGGCAAGTACGACGTCATCCTAGGGACGCCTTGGTTGACCAAGCACAACCCCCAAGTTGATTGGAGGACCGGTACTATCAAGATCAAGAATGACATCACTTCAAGAATCTGTATTTTGCGCGCAATCCAGAATATCCAGACCCAAGACATCCAGAAGCCGGCACACGAGATACTATTGTCCGCCCTCCAACTCAAGAGACTTGTGAGGAAGGGACACGAGCTTCTTTTGGCCTTGATCACGCCAAAAGACATCAAGAAAGACATCGAGAGTCAAGAAGGCAGCCCCGTTCCCAAGGAGATACAAGAAGTCTTTGAGGACTACAAAGAAGTGTTCTCCCCGGAATTGCCCAAGGGCCTACCCCCCAAAAGATTCGTAGACCACAAGATAGAGTTGGAGCCCGGAAGCAAGCCCATCTCTCGGCCTACGTTCAAAATGTCATACACGGAGCTAGACGAAGTCAAGAAGCAAATCAAGGAGCTACTGGAGCATGGCTTCATTCGACCTAGCAAGTCGCCATTTGGAGCCCCGGTGCTATTTGTCAAGAAGAAAGATGGTACCTTGAGGATGTGTGTGGACTATCGCGCCCTCAACAAGATCACCATCAAGAATCGATACCCGCTGCCGCGCATGGATGAGCTCATGGACCGGCTGGTTGGAGCCAAGTACTTCACGAAGATTGACTTACGGAGCGGCTACCACCAGATTCGCATCGCAGAACCGGACATAGAGAAGACGGCATTCAGGACAAGATATGGACATTTTGAGTTCATGGTCCTGCCATTTGGACTCACCAACGCGCCAGCAACTTTCATGACTATGATGAACACCATATTTCAGCCCATGTTGGACAGATTTGTGGTGGTATTCATCGATGACATCCTTATCTACAGCAAGACCCTTGAAGAGCATGCGAGACACTTGAAAGAAGTCCTTGAAGTATTGAAGCAAAACAAGCTGTTTGCGAAGGAGTCAAAATGCGAGTTTGCCAAACAAGAAGTGGAGTTCCTAGGTCTCCACGTGACTGCTGATGGCATCAAGATAGACCCCAAGAAGACCACGGTGGTGGAGGAATGGCCAACCCCCACGACCAAGAAAGAACTCCAGTCATTCTTGGGATTTGCCAATTGGTACAGAAAATTCATCCAAGGCTTCTCGCACATAGCAGCCCCCCTGACAGATCTACTCAAGAAGGACAGGCTATATACATGGACCGAGAAAGAGGAAGAGGCATTTCAAGAGTTAAAGCGAAGATTGACCACATCCCCGGTGCTCACACTCCCAAGTCCAAACCCAGATTGGCCCTTCCACGTCATCACCGATGCATCTTCCTATGCAATAGGAGCAATCCTGCTTCAAGACCAAGGCAAGGGACTGCAGCCCATCGCCTACGAGTCAAGGAAGCTAAATCCAGCCGAGCAAAATTATACAACCACGGAGCGAGAGGCATTGGCGATTGTACATGCCTTGAAGGTTTGGCGCTGCTACGTTGAAGGACGCAAAGTACTGGTCACCACGGACCACGAGGCGTTAAAGCACCTCCAGACGCAGCCGTATCTCTCAAGGAGACAAGCAAGATGGAGCGGATACTTGCAACAATACAACATCACGATTCAGTACCAGCCCGGCAAGACAAACCCGGCTGACCCCCTCTCAAGACTGCAATTAAATGCAGTGATGGTATCCCTGAAGACAGATCTGGAAGCTCGATTTTCAGCCGCCTATGAAAGAGACCCTTACTACAAGAACGGAGAAGCAGCCTTGGACCCATGCAAGAAGCAAGAAGGCAATTATTGGGTGAGGCAAGATACGGGCCAGAGATGTGTTCCTAATGACTTAGACCTCCGGCTCTTGCTTCTACGAGAAGCACACGACAACCCTCTTGGAGGACACTTTGGAATCCTAAGGACCACGGGCGTTCTAGCTAGGACTTATTGTTGGCCAGGCATGTCTAAGCAAGTCAAGGAGTACTGCAGGAGCTGTGACACATGCCAAAGAATCAAGCCATCATCGCAAAAGGCGGGAGGACTCCTCCAACCACTACCAATCCCCGAAAGACAATGGACGGACATCTCAATGGACCTTATCGTGGACTTGCCCGTGACACCTCGAGGCCATAATGCAATACTCACGGTGGTGGACAGACTTACCAAGATGGCTCATTTTATTCCCACGACGACTAAGGCTACAGCACCACAACTTGCAAGACTCATCTTTGACAACATCTTCCGACTCCATGGACTACCATCAAGAATTGTGTCAGATAGAGATCCAAGATTCACAAGCCATTTCTGGAAAAATCTCTTCAAGAACTTGGGTACATCGCTGGATATGTCTACTGCCTACCACCCACAATCAGATGGGCAAACCGAGCGTATGAATCGTACCCTAAAGACCTCTCTAAAGGCCTACGTGTCTACCCTCGAGCAAGACTGGGACATGTACTTGACCCCCCTCGAGTTTGCCTACAACAACACTACGCAGGCCTCTACCCAAGAGTCCCCATTCTTCCTCAACTATGGCTTCCATCCGACCACGCCACTGAGCTTCACGGCTGGCCATGATGAAGTACCTGCAGCCACAGATTTTATGGAGACATTAGAAGCAGCCCTTACAGCAGCGAAGAAAGCTCTACAACACGCGCAAGATGCTCAAGCAAGAGTGGCGAACAGATCCAGAAGAGAAATTACGTACAGAGTGGGTGACAACGTGTTACTATCATCCAAGAACATTTCCCTGAACAACAGGCCTGCCGGCAGCAAGTTCTCTCCCAAGTATTTGGGACCCTTCAAGATTATCCAGCAAGTCAACCCCGTTGCTTTCAAGCTAGAACTTCCCCAGACTATGCACATCGACCCCGTATTCCACGCTTCCCTCTTCAAGCCATATGTGCAACCCGACAACAAGTTCCCAGGACGTGTGACAACCCCACCAGCCCCAACAATAGTGGATGATCATTTGGAGTACGAAGTGGAAGACATAGTGGCTATGAGAAATTTCAGGAGACAGCAGCAATACTTGATCAAGTGGAAAGGATATCCAGATTCGGAGAATAGTTGGGTGGCGGCGCACTACCTTGACAAAGTTCAGAGAAAGTTGAAGCGCTTCCATGCCGCCAACCCCCATCTTGGACCAGCCCCAAGTCTCTCTACTAGAAGCCCGAAGACTTCAGGGAGGCAGCCTGCCACCATCAAGAAGCAGCAGAAGACCCCTTGGAGGCAGCCTGCAAGAACAAGAAAGAGGAAAAATTGACATTAGACACTCTTCTCTTCTCGCAGTTTCTGGACAGAAAACTAAAACTGCTACTGGTAATAGGTCTCTGCATAATAAATTCTGAAAATTTACCTGGCTGTAGTCCATGAGTAGCCGGTCATTTAGAGTCCAAGTTTGCTCAATTTGGAGCACTGGTGAGAGAGATATGATGCTCTAAGTAGAAGGGGGTCAGGCTGCTGGCATTGTTAGGACAGAATATGCCTTCTGACATTGTGCCTTCCCCTGAACTTGGAATGCTCTGAAACTCAAGACTCTGGTAGAACATCTTACAGCGCCCAGTTTGAGACTTAGTTTGCAGAATTTGGAGAAGTATAGAAGGACTTATGATTTTCAGAAGTTTCTGCACAGATTTGGAGGAGTGCCTACTCTCTCAGCTCTCAACGACACTCCAGAAATGAGAATGCTCTCAAATTTGGTGACCCGGTAGAGTTCTCCGACGCGGTCCGTCTGGCACTCGAATTTTCAGATTTGGAGCAGTTCTGTGGCCGCTATGAATTTTTGAGTTCGTGGCAGATTCTGGGCCAACTTGTACAATTTTCTTTATCATTAAGGAGTAGGCTAGCCAATAAGGTCACACCACCTACGACCTTGCCTAGTCTACCTTACATGTGTAGCACCTGACTTGGCGCCTTTGACTAGTCCTCTTCACATGTGTGGCATCTGACTTGAAACTGTTGACTAGTTTGCTCCACATGTGTAAGACCTGACTTGACGCGCCGAGACGTCGCTTTTTCTATCGGGGGGGTGATGTAGTGATTTGAGTTATTATATATTAGTTTGCATATATTTTAATGTTTTCAAATATATTTGGAGTAGTATTGTGTGGAGTCAAGTGTGAATAGGTACTCTAGTAACTTGGTTCATGTCCTTTGAACCTTCCAAGGCATTTTCGAAGTTAGAGGAAAGACCTAGAAGAACTCCATGTGGCAAAAGTCAAATGTGCCATTTTTAGGTCAAAAGGACATGTGTACATTATTCTAGAAAGAGGTGGCAAGTTTTGGGATGTGTTGGGTGCCAACACATCAACATACACCTTCCTAGAAATTACTTATGTAGCAAGTATATAAACAAGAGCTAGAACATAGAAAGACATGGGAGAATCACTCTTGTACTTGCCAAAATCCAGAAATATATTAACTTTCAAGAAGCCATCTCTCTTTCAAGAAGCTACCACTTGTGTTCAAAGATCCTTGTCTTGAATAGATAAAGTATTCTGTTTTACTAAGTACTTTATCTATCTGTTTCACTACAGTCACTCACTCCACGGGTTGTCAGATCGCTCAGATGTCTCACTTCTTGGTGGACTCTGGCTAGAGTCAGAGCCTTCTGCAGGCTCCACAGGATGATAGTTCCTTCCACTTCTCAACTGCATGTACGTTTGAATTTATCCGGGTCCCCTTCTAGGTTGAGCACTGACAACCTTCACAGGCCTCAATCCCCTATTTGCTTGGGAATTCTTATTCACCTGAACCATTTAGTTGAAGTTCTTAGAAGTAGGAGAGAAGTGCCTTACTTCCAAATAGGCTAAGTTGACGGTTTAACCAAGTGAACAAAATTGTAGTTTGCGGAAATCACGTCTAAGCAGATTAATATACACACACAACACCAGAATTCATAGAAAATCGCCCACCAGAGCTTTTGCTTAACTTTCACAAAGTCACAGCTTACAAACATCTGAAATTATGGCGTCTATGCTAGCCTGGTTTGAACTCTTCGCCCAACATCGCGCCTTAGCAATTTCCACTGGTGGCTAGGCTCACTCAGTTCTTCACAGAGAGCGTTTTTGATTAATTCTGCTCTTGCTTCCAGCAATTCGACAATAGAGACTTTTGAGAACCTAAAAACCACAGCACTCACCATTTTATGTGCTCTCACACGCTTGTGGTGTATGGCCAAATTCTACGCTAGAAATCTTAGCAGATTCTATTCAGCAAGCTCTCGCTAATTTCTATTAAAGAGATTCCTTCATGGAAACTTCTGAACTCTAACTTTTCTATGATACACAAAGAAGGAATCTTTTAGCGTCAGAGCGTGCCTCCTTCGCGCTCCTGTGGCCTTGGGAACTCCTTTCTCCTTCCCGCCCTTCTCTTCTCTTCATTTCTCACTCTTGCGCTTCTTCTGCTGCCTTGGCGAACGTGCGCGACAAGAATGAGGTGAGATCGTGCAACGCTTGTGCCTTACCCAGGCACCATGCATGCAGGCCTCTCTCTCTCTTTCTCGACTTCCCATGCTGTGTCACACCCCTCACACAATGCATGCATGCAATCTCGAGTTTGTCACTCGAGCGGCTTAACCTCTCGGTTAGCATGCAAGCCTGGGCAACGTTGTAGCCCATGTCCCTTGAGTGGCTGCTGAAGTCGTGGCAACCTCAACCCAAGTCCAGCGACAAAGATCGCCGTCCAGTCAGCGCTACTGACTCAGCAACTTTTGCATGTCTGCAGCACGGTCAGTTTCGCAGCTGACTTGGCGTTTTCCCTCAACTCTTCAGCGTAGTCAGTTTCTCGGCTGATCTGTCAATTATTGCAGGCTTAGCTGAGTCAGCTTTCCGGCTGACTGGACGTGAACCCCACTCACCTCTAGGCGTCAGGTTTGACCTGACTTGTGGTCAACTGATGGGGCTGAAGTCAGCGTTGACTTCCGTATCTGGGCGGCCGTGACTTGCGCTGCGCTTGCGGGCAAAGTCAGACGGATAGCAGTGGCGACAGGCATTTTCAAACTTGAAGTTTATTTTCGATCAAAATTCACATATTTATCAGAGTATTGCCGAGGTCAGTCAAACCTGCCGACAATCCCCGTGAGTAGTCATGTCTGTGCTACCTTCTGGCTGCAACCACAGTTGGATGCTGGTTGGATGAGGCACACGGCAGTAATAAGTTCACCACATCCTCCTGTCTTGTGTTATTTTAAGAGAAACAAACGTCCCACGCTTCAAGGTGTACCTTAGAGGCGTCTCGTGGAGAACATGCCCAATTCTGCTTCGGAAGGTTCCTTTTTTGCGTTGCAACGTTGCCCGAGAAGAAGCTAGGCACTGATCGTTTTGATTGAGGACCTTTTCTTATCATGGTGAGCCGGCCTGCTTCTTCTTTGGTGTTAGAGACGTCGTCTGATATATCAGTTAGTGCTTGGTTGCAACAAACTAGTTCCTACCTTACGACTCTGGGGTTGGACACGTGGAGATTGGACTGTATACGAGACTAAAGTGGAATGGCACTTTCTGTGTGAACGGCCGTTTACCTGCACATCATGATGAGTTTATTAATCCGAAAATATATCTGAATGAGGTTTGACTCGCTGTGCACAAGACGATGGCTGAGTCCTATGTACACTTCTTAAGCTGGCTAGGCGGGCTTGTATTTAATCATAAATTGCTGGCAATGATGGTGGCACGACTATGGCGTTATTCAAGAAAGAGCTGGTACTATTGACAAAAGTGGTGCTGTTGAAGGACAGGTGAAGAAAAAAAGTGCTCGGCAAAAAATAACGGACAAGAATGTGAAGCAGTCTACTGAGGTAGCTCCATGGCTCTTTTTTTAATTGTGCTCTTGACTGTACGTCAGGCATGAGCGGGTCTCGCTAATTGTAGCAATCTTGATGCTTTTTGGCTCTGCTCCATCTTGTTTTAAGAGGGCTGCCTTGGTACTTTTTAGCTCTTTGGAGTAGGTGAACAATCTTCTTGACATGCTCGTTCTATACTACTTGCCAGTCCATCTGTTGGGCCTCCTACGCGCTGACAAGCAGTTTGTGGAATGAAAGTGCTTTTGCCGTTGCTTGTGGTGCTTGCTTGCTTTCAGGCGACCAAGGCCAAGGGAGATGACTATGACGATGGCGTCAGGTAGGTCGCTGCGCTTGACCTGACCATGTTGAACGCTGCTTTTACTGCTAGTAGAATCCTTCAGTGACTGGAGCATTAGTGCCAGTAGTGAGCAGGGAGAGCCCAGAAGGCTCGCGGGGAGCATAAACGGCGAGAGTGGGCGCATAAAGCGCAAGGTCACCAAGAGTCTACGCTTTCTGGACAGTATGTTTCTTGGGCCCCTCCATTCTGGCGACGTCGTTGCCGCCCTTCCTGCCTGAGGGAGAGGTCCACGGGGACTCCCGAGGGTTTGCCTGTGGGTGCTGTATGTGCATGCACCGAGTAGTGCACTTTCTCTTGCTCTTTGCTGGAATTTGCACTGATTCATTTGTGGCATTGAATTAATGAGCCTGGCTGGCTTCAACAGGCCCCTAAGCTTCATGGGCTCTTTGCTTGTGATGCCTCTTGCAGAACTGCGGCAGACACACGACGCCTTGGCAGCAACTAAAACCCTGGGGAAGGTATGTACTTACACAAGGCATGCTTTGCAGGTGCCTCTCAAGTTCAGTGTAGACTCTCTCTCTCTCTCTCTCTCTCTCTCTCTCTCTCTCTCTCTCTCTCTCTCTCTCTGTGTGTGTGTG
>WELA01010273.1:312003-351383 GCA_009602735.1 Mesotaenium endlicherianum
CTCTCTCTCTCTCTCTCTCTCTCTCTCTCTCTCTCTCTCTCTCTCTCTCTCTCTCTCTCTCTCTCTCTCTCTCTCTCTCGCGCGCGCGCGCGCGCGCGTGCACACACACACACACACGCACCCCCTCATGCATGCACCAACACAATCATACAGCCCTGAGGAGCGAGACAGCCTCGTTGGGTGTGCAGAAGAAGCAGAAGCGGAAAAGGCTAAGTGGGCAGACCTTGGAGAGCTTGCAGACTCTGTCAGAGTTCCTGCCCAATATAGCGCAACACGAGAAAGCCAAGCTGCTGGCCACAGGGGCTCACAAGGGGCAGCGAGCCCCCAAGGTGTACCGGGCAAAGCACATGAAAGGCCTCATGTCAGTACTCTCCCCCCCTTGCCTTGTCCACTCCAAGCTTTGCCGGGTCCTGTGCACACAGCACGCAGGCAGGCAGGCCGGTTTTGATGCCAGAAGATGGCAGCATGTGCCGTCTGGTTGTCATGGCGGCGTGGCGGAAGACATCTGAGTATGCTGGAGGGAGGCACTGGTGCTCAACCTCTGCAGCAAGATGAGGTCACCGGGTCAGGGTCAGGGTCCGTAGCGAGCTCTGCATGGATTGCTGGACCCCGCCTTGTTTGTACTGACCATGTGACGACTGGGAGGTGGCAGGGCTCAAGAGGCACAACAACTGGCTGCAGTTCGATCTCATCCTGTCTTTCAGTCCAATCCTTTTGCTGCCATCAGGCAGCACCTGCAGAATACACTCCCCCCAGCCCCTGCTCGACTTCAGCCTAAGAAATCAGAAGCAGGCAAGAAAGAGGCAGGCAAGGGTTGTGCAGATGATGGAATAGAAGTGGCTTAACTATCATCTACGAATGTTGGAGGCAAGCCCATGTTGTTTACCTGGGTCAGATATACTTCGGTTACGCTAGTCTACCGATTTCACGTGCATATCTTTTCAATATGAAGCTTACTTCCTTACTGACTTCCCCCTCAGAAGAGTTACGTGAGGGGCGCCTTACTGATGACAATAAATTACTATACATACTTGCTTCTAGGAGCACGATCATACAAAGTACTTCGCATATCTTGCTTACCTTATCTTTGCTTCTTAGACTCCCTTCCTCCCTCCCTTTGTCCCGTCCTCTCTCCATGTTCCCATACAGCCTTCCTCCCTGCCTCCAATTTGGTCTCATGCCCACACACGCACACATACACACATACACAATTTAGTGCGCGAGCTATTGGACCCAAGCACGCGCCCCTGCACACGCGTGCACATGTACATGCGCGCGGACACACACGCACACACACACACCCGCGCGCGCGCACACACACACACGTCTGCCCTTGCTGTACATGCACGCCTACCTCCCTGTACTTGCAGATATGCATGCTCACACACACGCACCCGCACGCACTTGCGTGAACATACATCAACCCATGCATGCACATCCATCCCCCCCCTTCCTCCCCCCTTCCAAAAAAATGCCATCTCCCAATTGCCCTCTTACACACAAAAAGCACACACACACACACACAAACCCAAGACAGGGAGACACTCATGCACACGCGAGCACCCACTCACATACACACACCCACATGGACAAGCAAGAGAGAAAGACACTTACACGTACACACGAGCGCGCGTGCGCGCACACACACACCCCCCCACACGCACACACACCCATACACACATGGGGGTGTATGCATGCACACGCACAAACACACTAATGCCACACATGTATGATGCGTAACAGACAAATGTCCTTATCCTATTATGAAGCCCCACATAAATAAACCGTAGGACTATTGCGCGGCTGCTCTTCTGTGAGTATTGAAGCACGGAAAATCACACAGTCCGATCTACGCCTCCACATAAACATATGCGTTTCCATGGTATCACATGAACATCCACAAGAAAAGTGTCTTCTTCAAATCTTGTCTTTTTATTGCTCCAAATTCAGTCCTAAATCTGAAATTTGCATATGTAAGGTAGTTTCAAGAAAATGGCATCACAGTGCACAAAGTCAAATAATTCAATTTCAGGTGTTGTGCGATCGCATAAAATCCCATTCAATTCAAATACTACAATTCAATCGAGAGCGAATCCATTTGGTTTACAGTGCACAGACCTCCTATAGTTGAGGAACTTGTCAAATTCCTGACCTCTTCAATGCCGCTTCGAGATACCTTATTACGAAGTGGAAGTACGTGGAATGGTACACAAGGTGGGGTTTGCTCTTCACTTCTGACGCGTGTGTCAGTCCTTTTTGACTCCACACAAATCGTTTCATAGCTCCCTTTGGAGACGCTGTGTTCGAAAGATTCCCAATTGACCTCGAGAGTTCAATTGGGTATCGCTCAAATCCATCGGGTTTCTTTCAATTCAATCTCTGAAAGCACACCCCACAAATTGTGGAGGACAACCCTAAAAACCACTGTAAACCACGTTATTTTCGCGCTTTAAAAGTTGGTGTACCGCTAGGTGCACGGTGGTACAGTTGAGTTGAATTGAATCGGCTCAAAACGTGCACTGTAAATTGGCCCTAAGTCGACATTGCACTGAAGCAAAGTATTGAGTAGAATTTCCATTCACCCACCCTCTGAGGCTGGTGTCGTGCGGTAGGAGATCGAGTACATATCATCGACACAAGCAATGCATGTCGTGCATTACGGGGTCGGACGCGTCTAACCTATATAAGCAACACACAAGTGGGCAAGCAAGACTTGCTATGGCGGAAGCGAAAATGCATGCGGCCTTATGGCCAAAAAGAACGGTTAGCTGTCGAATATTTTAATTCCCCCCAAAGCTCTCAACCTCTAGCTGATGACTTGATAATGCTACCGCCAGCTAACTCAAAGCAGTCACTACGGAACCAATTGCCAGCAGGGACGCGCTCCAGTGGGGGGTCGAGGCAGCTGATGTGGAAGCCAAGGTTGCAGATGTCGCAGAGCAGCATATTGGCCTTCTTGCCAGGGCTGTGGCAGATTTGACACGCCCAGTCTTTGGGCGGCCGCGCGTCGCGAGGACGAATATGCACATCAAGGTAAGAAAGGTGGCATGGACCACAGTTCTTTGTGTGGTCCTTGTGAAGACGGCCGTCTGCGCCTTCCAGCTCCAGTATCCCTGACGCCGAGGCACGCTTGACGCGCAGGATGACCGGCGAGCTGCTAGTGTTGAGGGTGTTCCTCGTCTGGCGTCGCAGGTACACGAAGTCACCTGTGGAAAACTGCAACACCCGAGGACGGTAGGCTCCTCCACGAGTCATGACAAACCTGAGCGTGTCGCGATGCTGAGCGATGCTAAGGTTGTCTATGGCCATGGGCATCAGGCGCTAGAACAGCTGTGCACGTAGCCCGATAAGAGCACCTCTCAAGTGTCGGCACTGTCCAAGTTGAGGACACTCTGAGCCACGGTCCTGGCTGCGGCTGGCAGGATCGGCTGGCGTCCACAAAGGAGGAAGTAGGGCGAATGCGAGGCCAAGGAGGCCTGGCAACTAAACCTGTATCCCATAGCCAGCCACGGGAGTGCATTGTCCTAATGGGTGCTGTCGTGGGTCAGGCAGTATTTGCGTAGCCCGAGCTTGACGGTCTGCACCATGCGCTCTGCAAGGCCGTCAGCCTGGGGATGATCGCGAGAGGTGGTGCGGTGGTCAATCATGGAGCGCTCTAGCAGCTTCTGAAAGCTGCCCTGGAACTCCTTGCCCTGGTCGGTCAGTACCTGAGCGCAGCCGCCACAACGGCTAAGGACCTGACTAAGGAATGCCTGAGCGATCCCCTCACTGGCCTTGCTGGGCAAGAGCACGAGCCCAATCCACTTGGACAAGTGCTCGATCATCACCAAGACGTAGAGGTTGCCTCGGCGGGACTTGGGTAACTCCCCAGCCAAGTCCAATGACCACCTGTAAAACAGACCTTGAATGCGCAGGGCGCTGAGGGCAACAGTGCGCGCTGTGAAGCTCAAGCGCACATAGTCACACAGAGTGCAGCTGCTGACGACGTCGGCCACGACCTTAGCCATGCCGTGCCACCAGTACTCGACCTGCAGTAGGCTGAGAGTGCGCTTGACACCAAAGTGTCCAAGGGCCTCATGGACAGTGCGCACCACCTGGTTGCGTATAGCAGGCTCAAGGACCACCAGGACAGAGCCGTCGGCCATCACACGCCTCAGTCGACTCTCCATGAAGACAAAATCCAGGCTGCGTTTGAGGACGCGGTCGCGCTCCCTCGCGTCCAGGCCTGGGGCTAGCTCCTTTAGCGGCGACGTACTGCAGCAACGCGGCATTGTCCCACACGTCCTTGGGCCCGCGCTGCCAGCTGTCCTGCTCTGCTGCTGCCGCCCACGCCATACGTCTCGTGTTGACCACCATGAGGTCGCGGTCGGTGAGCCCTGCGGGCCGCGCATCACTGTCCATTGTGAAGGCCAAGAAGGCTGCCGCATGCCAGGCCACTGGCTCATCCTCGTCGTGCCGGGCCACGGTCAAGTCCCCGGAGAAAGGCAGCGGGTTGCGGTTGGGGCCGTCGGCGTCCATGTTGGTCGCGTCGGGACGGTGGTGTACGTCAAACGTGTACTCTTGCAGAATGAGTGTCCACCGCGCGTATTTGCCTGTAAGGCGCTCCGACGTCATGAGCCACTTGAGCGGCTGATGGTCAGTGACGAGACAGAAATGGGTGCCGTAGAGGTAGTGCCTGAAGTGCACGATAGCCCAGACCGCTGCCAGGCACTCCCCCTCATATGAGCCATAGTTGGCCTCGACGCGATTGTTGCTGCGACTAGCGTACGCCACCACGTGCTCGCAGCCGTCGTGCTCCTGCACCAGCACTGCTCCCAACCCTGCCTGTGACCAGTCGGTGTGGAGGATGAAGGGCTTAGTGTGGTCAGGTCGTCGCAGTACTGGAGCGCTCACCAGTAGCTTTTTGAGCTTATCAAACGCCGCCTGCGGGTGTGCTCCCCATACGTAGGCCACCCCCTTCCGCACCAAATCGTTAAGTGGCTTAGCGAGCTCGCTAAAGCCAGGCACAAAGCAGCGGTAGTAGTTAGCAATCCCAAGGAAGGCCCTCAGTTGCAAGATGTCGGTAGGCGGTGGGATCCCTGTGATGGCCAAGATCTTGGCCAGCTGCGGTGCCAAGCCACTAGAGGAGAGGAGATGCCCGAGGTTCTCCACCTCTCGAGTCCCAAAGGTGAATTTTCTTGAATGGCACTTGAGTACAACGGCCTCCAAGCGATCCAGGACAGCGGTGATGTGCGCCACGTGCTCCTCGAACGTCTCACTGAAGAGGAGCACGTCATTGATGTGGCACCGAGCAAAGGGTAGCGCGGCCAGCTCCTTATCCATGACTCACTGGAATGTAGCCGGAGCGTTCTTCAGGTCGAAGGGCATCACTCTCCACTTGTAGAGGCGCTGTGCCCCCCATAACGCCGTCTTGTGCTAGTCCGCCTCCGTAATAGGTATCTGGTTGAAGCCTTGCCTCAAGTCCAGCACCTAGAACCATGTGCACATATATAATGAATCAGTTCATTATTTATTTAATTAATTTTGTATATGAATAGAACCCTACATAAGTATTAAGTCAATATACTCACATATGCGAGTTCATATAAATGAATGTATGTCAATATAATGCAAGTTTACTTACTTTGTCAAAAAGGTCAGCAGGATGACTTTTGTATCATAGTGTAGTTTGCTCATACTTATATATCAGTTATATATGGGATACAATATATGTAGGTTGACACATAGTAAGCTCGCTTGATATTAATCAGTATACTTAGCTTCAGTACGCTGAGGATAGATTTATTCAATTAGCTTATTATATATAGATTGGCACATGTGATTGTAGTATACTGAAAGTCGGGAGGTCGACTGAGATTTGGTAAACCGATGTCCTACCAATGTGGTTAACTCCTGGGTAGGCGGGGCCGCCGTCAGCCAACTGAACAGTTAGACCTAAAGGGACCTGCAAACCGTGCCCGAAGTTTCCTCTTGCCTGTGAAAGGTAGGTTCTCTGTTGACAAGAGTACTTTGTCGTCCACATGGAATGTCACTTCTCTCCGATGCTTATTAGCATAGTTGACCTGCTCCTCCTGTGCCATCTGAATACACGTCTTTGCCATATCCCAAGTCTTGGCCATCTGCTCCATGAACGCTTGTGTAGTAGGAATCTGAGTCTCCTTGGCCTTCTCCAACAAGATGTTCCTTGGATGAAATACTTCCCTTTCATAAACCATAGCGAATGGTGACTGCTTGGTGGATCCTTGCATGCTGTTGTTGTAGGCAAACTCCACTCCCGGCAGCTTCTTGTCCCACTCTAAAGGGTCCTCCATAGTGAAACTTCTGAGCACCTCTTGCAGAGTTCTGTTGAGCCTCTCACTCTGCCCGTCTGTCTGAGGATGATAAGATGTGCTCATACTCAGCTTGGTCCCCATCAAAGTAAATAGTGACCGCCAAAAGTTGCTAGAAAATCTTGGATCTCGAACTGAAACAATCACCTTTGGCAACCCATGTAGCCTAAAAATATGATCAAAGAATAGCCGTGCCACGTGTAATGAATCAGTGTATTAGTAGATATAATATTTATATGAATATAACAGTTAAATAAGTTCAGCCTGCTGAACCCTAGTTAATAATCAGTTTGCTGGACTTTATATTTAATATCAGTTTAATGATTCAGCAGAAAGCAGCAGGCTGAAGTCAGCTTAAGTCAGCTTGCTGACACATTCTTTGACAGCCAGCTGACTTCCGTACTCGATAGCAGCGAAACTGCCTCGATATGCATCTAAGTGTGGTATGCTAGATGAATGGCCAGATGACATCCCTATGATGGATGGCGATTCGGGATGATGGGAGATGGCGGTGGATTTGGTTAACCGAGGTCCTACCAACGTGGTTAAGTCCCGGGTAGGCGGTGCCATCGCACTGGCCGTTGAACAGTAAACTCATTCCATGTACATATGCTAGGATTGCTCTCGAGTTCGGCATTCTGAAACGAGGCCAACTCTCTTGTACAGCTTACGGAGAGATATTTGAATCCAAGGCGAGAAGCCATTGATACGCACTGTCTTCTAACCTTGCTTATGTATGAGTTTACTGATTGCATTATTGATGCTAGTTTACCCGCATTTGAATTACGAGTATTGTTCACTGCTAGTGTGTTGTCCTTTGCCGTTTAACCAGTTAACGAAAAATACCATAATGATTACTTGCTGATATAAAGATCTTTATAAATTGTTAATCGCCTATTTGGTAAGTCGATTCATTTCAGTGGTATCAAAGCCAGTTATCATAGTCTTCTTTGTATGGAAAGGACAAGGTCTCAAACTAGCAACTCCCAAGACTTGGAGAACCAGGATAACGAGAATGTCGAAAACCAGGCGGAAAGCCATGTAGCGAGAACCCTTACCTATTTTGAAGCAGTGGCAGATACTGTAGCTAGAGAGGCTGCAGATGAGGCAGCTGCTATTGCCGCAGGCGCAGCACAACAAGCTGAGGAGGAGAGAGCCAGATTAGAAGTTGAACAATTAGCAAAGGCTGCTGAAGATACAAAAAGGAGGGAAGAACAACCAGCTGACGAGCGCCTTGTTGAAGAACTTATGGCATCCAGGGCCAATGTTCTGAACCCACCTCCTGCTGTACAACTCAATGTACCCCTAGGTCAAATACGTGACCGGCCGAATGCGGCAGGAATTGCTGCTGCAGGAGCGAAAGGGACTGCTGAGGACACTGCTCTGCGAGTAGATGCTAATGCTGCTGCTGCATTTGCAAGACTACCACCTAGAGTGTAGACTGGGGAGCATTGTTTGTTCAAATGCAGTCGCAAATGGCGACCATGTATCAGTCTCAACAAAAAGACAAAAGAATCATAATGTCTCTAGTGCGGGACAGAGACCAACTGGGGTCTCAAATTGTAATGAATCTGTTCATTATTTAATTAATTGCATATATAAATATAACACTAAATAAGTATTATGTCAATATACTCATATGTGCGAGTTCATCTAAATGAATGTATGTCGATGTATTGCGAGTTTACTTACTTTGTCAAAAATGTCAGCGGGATGACTTTTTTATCATAGTGTAGATTGCTGACTTGTTGAGAAGGTCAGCAGATTGACTCTTGTATCATAGTATAGTTTGCTGAGATTTGTATATCAGTTATATATAGGATGTAATATCAGTAGGTTGACATATAGTAAGCTCTCCTCATATAAGTCAATATACTTAGCTTCAGTACGCTGAGGATAGATACATTCATTTAGATTATTATTTGTAGATTGGCACATGTGACCGTAGTATAGTGAAAATCGGAACGTCGACTGAGATTCGGTAAACCGATGTCCTACCAATGTGGTAAACTCCTGGGTGGGCGGAGCCGTCGTCAGTCAACTCAACAATTAGGACTTCAGTTAGCCGACCAATTAATATGGTCGTTATACCTAGATCCGTGGGTCCCAACTTAACGGGTTTCCCACGAAACGGCGGACCTTGCGCCATGGTCAACCAGGTGGTCACTAGGTACATAGCAGGCTGGGATCTCGTGGTCCCTCATTCCGGACAGTAGGCTTTACAGTCGGATTTCTACTTGCAAGTCATGTGTGCACTTTTTGGGTTCGTTCTAATGACCAGCCTTCACGGAAATTGACATGGATGCTTCGTCTGCGCTTCAAATGGGAGGAACTAGGACTTTTTGGAATGGCCTTGTCAAGATGCATTTGTTGCCGTTAAGGTTGCTATATTCAGAGCAGTATTGGCAGAGTTATGCCCTCTGACATTTTGGGGTCACACAGCGGACGGATTCCATGGTTTTGCACCTAAGTCAGTGGGATGTGTTTTAGCTACATTATGGTCATCTGAATGAGAGCGCCTTTGCTATTCAGTCCCCTGATGTTGTGCATGTGCTATACATGCTTGCATGCCTAGTAGGTAAGAGGCCATGAGTTTCTTAAGGAGAAGCTCATGTACTCAATCTCGCCTCTTACTTGTGCCTCGTGTTAGTGTGCAACTATGGCACACAACGGTAAATGAGTCAAGGGGTGTAGATGAGTAAATGGCATTCATTATAAGGGCAAAGATTGCTCCCGGATTTCAAACGCTTCCCCCAACCTCTGATCTTATATATTTAGATGAAATATGTTAATCTTGAACGAGCAAGATTCATTTCACAAACCACTGGTGGTAGTGGCAGAGGGCCTAGTAAGCCCAAGCTGAAACCTCCCCCGGACTATGATCCTGAGGGAAACAGAAAATATTACCTGATCAAGTTTCTCGCGGATGTTGAGCAGTGGCTGGGAAACTACCCAGAATTGCAAGATTACGAGAATGTCAGGCACACCGGTGCGCTACTGAAAGGCAGTGCCGCAGACTGGTGGCTTTATTGGAAAGGAGAGCGTAAGGCTTGTCAACTCGGTGACCCTACGTGGGTAGAGTTTGTCGAGAAGTTGCATGAGAAGTTTGATGTCATCAACCAACAGGAGAAAGCTATCTATGCGATGATCTCCCTGACACTGAAGCAGACTACTTCCGTTGCTGAGTTTGCTCAAAAGTTCCAGGAGAACATGATGAAACAGCCAAATTTGCCAGAACGGTATATGATAGCATACTTCAGGTATGGCTTGAAATTTGAAGTCTCGGGTCATTTTGCTCAGAAGAAGTATGAAAAATTGGCTGACTTGATCCAGGATTCTGATGCCTGGGATCAGCAGCAGCTCAATCACAAGCGCCAGAGTAATGCTTTGGTGTCTAAGATTGTCAAAAAGCCCCACGGTTCCAACAATGCAATTGAAGGAGACCAGGCTGAGGATGATCAGGGTGATGGATATGAGTATGAGTATAACGCTATACAGTCTAGAGGTAGAGGTGGTTTCTCTCGAGGCGGCTATGGAAGAGGTGGTGGTAGGACTAAGCCGAGACCAACCTCAGCAAAATTTGTCTGCTTCCATTGCCAGCAGACGGGTCACTTCAGAGAGCAGTGTCCAGTCAAGCACCTCCCCAAGGTCGACAGAAAAGACCAGCCTTTAAAAGACAGCAACAGTCAATAATCCAGTCTACTGACTGTGAGGATGCTAGAGATAGTGAGTCGTCACTAGCTGCCCTCGTAGCAGGTATTATGGGTCCTGCTGGACTGGATTCACTATGCGTGCCTGACAACCAGATAAAGGAGACCATCAGCAATATAGACATCCAGAGAGTGCACACTCTGGATGCTCTTGTTCCACCTGATGTCCAACATTTCTTTGCTACGTCAGGAGAACAATGCGAAAGTCAGGAAAAAACAGTCCCCCCTATCCTACTGCATTGCATGAGTGCAGGTAGGAAGGTGAGGGCATTTGTTGACGGAGGGGCGTCACATAATTTTATTCACAAGGACTTAGTTAAGCGGCTAAGGCTGCCTACTGTCACCCGAGGGAGTAGAAAAATATTCCTTGGAGATGCCTCAAGTATCCCGAGAGGAGTTATGACCAAGCATATTGAGGTCCAGTTAGGTTCTAGCATTGATTTATTACCTGGGAGTCAGCCACCCTTGCAACGCACTTATGGCTTGTCTCATGTGGAGAGCGAGGAATTGAAAACACAGATTGCAGAGCTTGAGGAAAATGGTTATATTTCCCCATGTAAATCACCTTACGGCGCACCCATCCTTTTTTTTAAGAAAAAGGATGGCAGTATGCGGATGTGTGTGGATTACAGAGCTCTCAACAGAATTACAGTAAAGAAAAAGTATGCTTTACCCAGAATCAAGGACTTGCTTGATACCTTGTCTGGTGCTAAGGTGTTCAATAAGATAGATCTCAAGAGTGGTTATCATCAAATCAAAAATGCTAAGGGCGTTGAACACAAGACTACCTTTCGCACACGTTATGGACACTATGAGTTCAACGTGATGCCATTTGGACTGACTAATGCTCCTGCGACCTTCATGGGTGCAATGAATGACATCTTCAGACCTTATTTGGATAAGTTTGTGCAAGTTTTCCTGGATGATATATTAATTTTCTCTAAAGATGAAGCTTAGCACGCTAAACACTTGAAGACAATCCTGGACACATTGAGAAAAAATCATTTATATGCTAAAATGAGCAAGTGTGATTTCTTTGAAGAAAGTATTGAATTCTTAGGCCACGTTGTCAGTAAAGAAGGCATCAGTGTGGATCCTAAGAAAATCCAGACCAAAAGGGACTGGCCAGTACCACAATCTGTCTCTAAAAATAGATCCTTTCTCGGGTTGGCTAACTACTATAGGAGATTTATTGAGAATTATTCTACAAAGGCCAATAAACTGACTAACCTTACTAAGAAAGACATAGGGTATGTGTGGGGGGAAGAGCAGCAGGCTACCTTCCAGACACTTGAAGATGCCCTTTGTTCTGTCCCGGTGCTAGCCGTGTATGACCCCAGCAAACCGATGCAGGTGGTCACTGATGCCTCTCACTTTGCCATTGGTGCTATTTTGTTGCAGCCTGCTGACAAAACCACAAAGGATGGTAAGGTACGGCAGGAGTGGCATCCTGTGTTGTATGAGTCTATGAAATTTAATCCAGCGGAGATTAATTACTCGGTGCATGATAAAGAGCTGCTAGCTATCATTCATGTGCTTAAACAGCGGAGAGCATACTTACATGGTAAAGCTTTTAAGGTGATTACAGATCATCTAGCTGTGACTCACTTTCAAAAGAAATTCAAGCTGTCGAGGAGGGAGAATCGCTGGAGCCAGATGCTAGAGCAGTTTCATGTCCAGATTGACTACAAACCAGAGAAGTTAAATCCTGCTGATGCACTCTCTAGAAGACCTTACTTGCAAGAAAGGAACTTTAGTCAGCATGCTGTAGATAAAGTCCTGTGTGCATTCACTTCACTAAAGGTGAAGAAGTCCTTCCTTGAACAACTTAGGAAAGCCTACCTTTCTGACCCAACATTTGAGCCCAGCCCCACTACTGGTGTGTGTCGTGCTACTGCACTCGGGTATAAGCTTAAGGGTGGGGTCTGGGTGACTGAAACCACTACAGGGAGGCTAAAGTTGGTCATTCCTAATAACGTGGAAATAAGGTCCCTTTTTTGAGTCAAGCACATGACAGTTTACTGGGTGGGCATTTGTGGCAAGCCAAAACTGTTGGCAAACTGGCAAAACATTATCATTGGGAGGGATTACTTCAGGAGGTCTTGAAATACGTTAAGTCCTGTGACCAGTGTCAAAAGAATAAGTCTAGGCACACACCACCGGGGGGCCTCTTACAATTGCTGCCCATCCCAGCTGGCCGCTGGGAAACAATATCCATGGACTGGGTGGTCACACTGCCACGAACTGCCAATGGGCATGATTCGATACTAGTAGTCGTGGATAAATTGACAAAAATGGTCATTTTCATCCCCACAACTGTCAAAGTAATTGCATTCGAAACAGCGAGACAGTTCTGCAACCATGTAGTATGCCAACATGGGCTACCCTCTAATATAATCTCAGACAAAGACTCGAATTTTACTCCTCAATTCTGGAGAGCTTTAATGGGGTTAATGGCCATTTCAGTTGACACGGGAAGGTGACAGGAGGTCCCGTCTCCATTTAAGTTGGAGGGGAGAATATATGACGGTTAGTGTGCGAGAGCGAGAAAGGGACAGTTATGTGAATCCCAAGTGTCAACATAGTGACAGAGGGGATAGCCTGGCCCACACAAAGCACCTTTGGCTGTAGGAAAAAGGGCCTCGCACATCAATACATCACTTATCACACCTGAAAACACATTCATATGTTTATGTCTAGCGCATCGCAACTACGTCAACTCCTAGCAATCACCCTGTAAGGTAAACAAGAACGAATATACCATACTAATACAAACTTACTCCCTTCCTGCAAGTCCTAGGACAAAGGTCAATATCCTACTAACTTGTGCCTTAGTTACATGTACAGGATGGCTCCCACCACACAAAAGGAGGACAAAAAGCGCAAGGCAGAAGAAGCCAGGAGGACAATGGAGCAATACCAGAAGGAGCTGGCGGCGACGTCCCTCACCAGGAGAGAACAAGAAAGGGTCCGCAAACAACAAGAGGCGGCAAAAGAAGCACAATGGAAGAAGGATCAGTAAGCGGAAAACCTCAGGAAAGCTGAGGAGGAAAGACAGAAGAAACAACAAGAAGAAGCGGCTACGGCAGAGGAGGAGAGAAGGAAAAAAGCTGAAGCGGACACGCAGAAGAGCTTGGCCACTTACAGGTATACTGTGGTGAGTGGCCAAAACTTTGATAACCTGAAGGAATGTCATGATTTATTAAGTCGAGGTTAACGTACAAAACCAAGCTCTACGTGTGTGAACCATCAACCTAGGAAGACCAACTTTGCATTGACATTACGCATCCATATGTTGACCTTCTCTAGATTTTCAAGTCACGAAAGTGTAGCGCGTCGAAGCACCTTCCGAATGACACCCGTTTCGCGTCATTTGGTTAATTATCGAGCGAGATAGACGCAATCTAGTCCGCACTTCTTTCGGCACCTAGCGAAATCACACCAAATGGCCAACTTGTGACTCAATGCACCCAAAGGTGACAATGTTGACTATTCGTGACCCCAAGGACCCCTAGCTTTGTGCGCACAAATCCGCGAGCCCTTTAGACTACATAAGTCTTGCATTTCCATAGTATAAGTGCATCATTGAGGCTATAACTTGGTGACAGCATCACCTACTCCTAGAGGAAGCTTCCTGAAGTTTCAGATTCACTTTTGAGGCGCTATCTAGGTAGAACTACCCAAGGTAAGCTCCACCAATGAGAAACACTTAGCATATTCTACGTGCTTTGCTTTGATTGGTTTAAGTTATGCTTAGCCTATAGGAGAGCTAGTACATGCCTTGTACACATTAGTGGACATAGGAGAGCCTCCTAGAGTGACTACATGCATTGGATCCGCCGCATACGATGCCGGGTTTTCAGGAGTATAAGTGCTAGAGATGTCCCTAGAGGAACATCTTTTTAGAAGTCCCATTATGCCAGTTGTAAGTCACAGAGATTATCAGTAAAGCTTACACTTTTATCTCTTGTGTTTTCAGGATTTCTTAGGCTCTCTCTTGTGAAGAGCAAGCCTTGCTGGCTTCCAATCACTAGAAGAACTTCACAAGTGGTGAGCAAAGTCACAGCTTATACCCCCTGCCATAGGACTACTCTTGAAGATCATGATGTGCTTCCAGTGATCTTTTGGGCCAGACTTCAATAGTTGTTGTCCTACCAAATTAGAGTCTTGAGGTGCTCACTCTGGAGAGTCACAACACACCTTACTCCTAAAAAGATCTCCCTTTGCCTGCACGCAATTAGAATCTTCAGCGTATGCCTACCTGTAGTGGGCGTGCTTACTAGCCTTACTACGAAGGGGTTAGTGGAGAAGACTCAGACTCCGATCTCAATACTGTCACTGAACCCTCAAAAGGGGAACAGCCGGCACTCGTGCTTCATGTGATTATGCCTGAGCCGTCTTCCCAGTGGGCTCACCACGATTCGTGGTATCCCATGGCAGGTGACCACGAGGTCAAGGCTGACAGGTCCTCCCTCTTCCGCTTCAGCGGCAGACCAGAAACCTGTGATCTGGACGACACAATGTCAGAGTTCCAGGCTGAGTTTGTGACCGCGAGGCTTAAGACGCGCTCACTAAGCGTGACGTGTTCTATACGCTCATGCGCTATCTCCTTTACAAGGCCCGTGACACATTCTGTAAGAAGGGTGACGAGATCTACGCACGCACAGAGCCTGTGGGAGAACCCCCAGTGGAGACCCTCCTCGCTGACCTGGTCAAGGCCTTCTGGGACGTCCTCAGGAAGGAGTTGCAGGCCGCGACCGAAGAGAAGGTGTACGTGCTGCACCACTTCTTCCGCCGCAAGAATGAGACGATCCGTATGATGTACCGCCGCTTGACGCACCTTCGCCAAGATATTGGTACCGTCAGAAATCGGGAGGTGGCGGAGATCTTCTTGCGCGCCGTAGAGCCACGTTTGAGGGAGCAAGCCATGGCTCCTCTCATCTACCACATCGACTCCGAGTACTCGCTGGAGGACGCTTACCTCTCAGTTGAGAAGCAGAGCTTGGCTGCCGCACGGAGCAACATTAGCGACCGTGTAGGCCTCGCATCCACGGGCGTACGCCAGGAGTCTTCGGTGCTGCCATCCACAACAATGCGCCCAGTTTCGGCTCGCCAACCCCAGCAGCAGCAGCAGCCTCAGCGCTCTCAGCTGTCCCAGCAGACCCAGCAGCGCGGGGCTCCGCGTGGCCGCATTTTCATGGCCTCCACGACGAGCGACCACTGTTGGTCTTGCGGGAAGACGGGCCACTCTCGCCAGAACTGCACTATTGCGCAGAATGGCAAGCCCGCTGACTGTACCTACTGTGGCAAGGCCGGCCACCTGCAGATCGTATGCTTGCAGAATAAGCGCGACGCCGAGAACGGACGCGCTCGTGACGACCTTGCGCCAGCAGCAGGACTTTGGGGCATGCGTAACCCTCGCACGGGTGGACGTCCCTCAATGACTGCAGCCTTGGCTACGATCGACGCCGCGCTGACCCCCGGAGCCGATTAAAACAGTTTCGACAACGTCAGCATCGCCCTCGTAGAGGCCAGCAAAGAGATCGCCAGACTCCGCGGCCTCGTCGCTGCCGACAGTTACGACGCGTGCGGAGCCCTCTTTGCACGCGTCCCGCAGTCCGACGCTTCAGCTCTGACAGCTAACGTCTGCGCAGCTCCTGCACACATTCATGACGCCTACACGTGGCAGCCCCAGAGGCTGGCACCTGGCGCTATAGCAGATGCTTTTGCCAGACCTGCGCACTCTGCGCTGATATCCGTCAGCAGCCGCTGCACTCGTCCGGTCGGGCTGCCAGATGGCGGGCTGCAGGCGCATGCCGTCCCGCTACCCGGCGTCATAGACACTGCAGCTCCCGACGCGCCCCTAGACGGTCCGGCACACACGCCAGCCCAGCCGCAGGCTGCGGCAGCCCCTCTCGTCTGTGCCGTCTTGCTGACGCTAGCAGTGCTGCCAGCAGTCTGCGTATCGACAGCTGTCGCGACAAGGCGTTCTCGCCAGCTGAGTGACACGTCTGCAGCACACACGGCTGCAACGGCCCTCGCCGTACGCGTCGCCATTCCGTGCGCGGATCTGCGCACCAGCCGGCAACGCCAGGAGGGTCTCACCCTGCTGGTTGCTGCAAGCAGCAGGGTCCAGCAGGCGCCGACCCTTGCCACGTGTTCGGGAGGCCAGGCCGCTCTTGCCGGCAGCCACGCGCACACTCGTGCGCTCACGCGTCCGCTCACACCTCACACGGCGGCGCGAGGCTCGCCGGGCAACCAGCTACAAGATTGCAGCTCGGCAGCCACAGCAGCAGCCGCGCACGCCAGCGGCGCAAGCGTCCTTCCACGTGGCGCGTGCATGCAGTCAGGCACGGCCAGCGCAGATTTGGCGGCTGCTATTGCCATTCCCAGTCAGGAGGGGGCATCCTTGATTGCGCTGTGCGGCGAGATTGTCGTGCGGAGCGCCGACGGCACGCTCACGGTTGCGCAAAGCCAGGGCTTAAACCCTGGCTGCGCCCAAAACCCCCGCGCCGACGCAATTCGCGCTACGGGGGCCTCAGCGTACGCCCGCGCCAGAGGGAGGGCGTCACGAGCGGCGTCCGAGGCAGCTGACGCAGACGCTGAAGCCGGACCGGCCACGCGCCCCCGCAATCCCAGGAGCGTTTGGGAGGCGCCACATGGCAGCCTCCCAGCAACCGCCCCTGCGCCAGTCTTGCAGCCGCGCCAGTAGCCGTCGCACCTGACGCGTGCGCGGCTGGCGAGACTTTGCTTGACGGCCGCCGCACGTCTGCGCATCTCGCACACGCTCGCACACGCCGCGCACAGCACTACAACACTCGCTCAACAGTCCGCTACGCGACCACCTCACGATAGCCACGTCAGCCGCTGCATACAGCACCTGCGCACACGTGCTGCCATTTGGCACGCGCAGGCAGTCCGGCCCAGCCAGCGCAGATTTGGCGGCCGCAACTGCCATCCCGAGCCAGGGGGCGACCTCCCTGATCGCGCTGCGCGGCCATGTCTGCGTTCGAAACTGCGACGGCGCGCACACGATTGCGCAAAGCCAGGGCTTAAACCTTGGCTGCGCACAAAACCCTTGGGTCTTCGCGATAAGCGTGGCGAGGGTCCTGGCAAGCACGCGCGCCACCTGGAGGGCGCCATGTACCTTGCTTGGGGCAGCTGATACCGACACCGACACCGGTCGGGCGACGCGACATTGCAGGCCCAGGGGCGCCCTTGAAGCGCCACTTGTCAGGCTGCCAACAGGCAAGCCTGCGCCAGCTCTGGCGTTTGCGCCAGCAGCCAAAGCATCTGCGTCTGAAGGAGCACTGGCATTCGCAGCCGCTCCATCAGAGGCACCAGCGTTTGCCGAGGCGCCAGCTGTAGGAGGACCCGAGCCAGCGCATCTCACGTCGCCAGTACCAGGTGGGCCAGCGCCACCTGGCGTCCTTCCAATCGCCGAGCCAGCGCCAGGCGCGTCCGCGCTGGGAGCAGCAGCGCCAGGAATGCCAGCGCCAGGTGCGCCAGCGCCAGGTGTGTTCGCGTTGGGAACACCAGCGCCCCGTACACCAGCGCCACGTGTGCCAGTCGCTCGTCTGCCCGCTGTACCAGCGGGTGCGCTTGCTATTGCCGCCGCGTGCAGCCCCATTCTGGCCTGCTGCGCACGCACAGTGCCACTCGGAGGTCGCGCAGCAAACGGCAGCGCACGACGCAAGCCCGCTTTGGTGGCAGCCAGACGCCCAGCGGTGGCACAGAAGCGCGCCGAGCCAGATCAGGGGCGTCGCACGAAGGAGGCGCCGCGTCTGCCCCGCTCGTTCCGCGTGCTGGACACGCCAGCAGCGCCAGCGGCCTTCGCGCCTCATGCAATGCCCTCGCCGATGACCATGGTGCAGCTCAGCGCCGAGGTCATCCCGCTGGCGCTTCACCGCATGCTCGCAGTCTCCTTTGCGGAGCTCGGTGTGTCGATGGAAGCCACACGGCAGGCAACCCAGCTACTGCTCCAGTCGTGCAGGGCCAGCCAGCGCGCCTCTGACGGCGGGCCAAGGTCAAACGCAGCAGCCGCGGTGCTCTTCGCACCCGCGCGACCCCCGCATGAGCGCAGGATGATCAGCACGCCTAACGTTGCGCTTTTGGATATTTCGCAGGGCATCGTGCTGGTCAACACGCAGGCCCCGCAGCGCATCATGTTTGACACCGGCGCTCAGCCAGTCCTCATCAGCCTGCGCTACTTCCGCCTGCTGGGCCTCTCGTCAGCCGACCTAGAGGATTTGCCTACGCGGATCAACACTGCTGCCGGTACGTCCGAGACCGTCACCGGGCGCACGCGGCTGGCCCTCCGCTTCACCTTTCGGTCCGGCACTCCGGATGAGACGACCAACCACCGGCATGCGTTGGTCACTCGCTCCGAGACCTTTGACGTGCTCCTTGGCCAGGACGTGCTCTTTCCTATCGACGCCGCAGTGGCTAACTGGGTGGAGCGGGTCTTCTCTCGACCCGACTGGCAGTCAGGGGGGACCCGCACTGCATCTGTGCCGCTTGACATCTTGGATCGTTGCTCAGCTGAGTCCGCCCTCTATGGCTTCATGGCGCTGGATGACGGTCGGTCTGTAGTTCAGACCGATAAGGGGGGAGCCGAGGATGATGAGGTCTTCGTCGGCGCCGACTTGCGGGAGACGCAGGAGGAGGATTCCGAGCTGTCTGGTGCTGAGCTCCAACTCACGCCCCAGGAGCAGGCTGACGCTCTAGCCGCGCAAGCCAGGGAGACAGTGCGGATCTACGCCGCGCATAACACCATGATGCGTCAGATGGCGGCAGACGCCGTAGAGGCACACGGCGTTGCCACGGCAGCCCGTACTGCTGCGGCTCACGCTCATGACGCAGCCACAGCCGCGGCAGCCATACCTCAGCCACAGCCTCCTGCAACGAGCGGACCCTCCTCGAGACCAC
Source organism: Mesotaenium endlicherianum (assembly GCA_009602735.1). Lineage (NCBI taxonomy): Eukaryota > Viridiplantae > Streptophyta > Zygnematophyceae > Zygnematales > Mesotaeniaceae > Mesotaenium > Mesotaenium endlicherianum. The sequence continues at coordinate 330,971 of WELA01010273.1, forward strand.
ACTTCCGTGTACGGCATGACGTGCCTGTGGGGGTCGCCATCCAGTACCGCATGGCCTCCTAGTCGCCCTCACCCTCACCGTCGCACAGGACGAGCGACTCATGGCCACGCACTACCACGTCTGAGGACAAGGCCATGAGGCAGGCAGCGTTCCCAGGCAGGTCCGACGACGCGTCATTGAGCAGCGAGGAGGACGAGTGGCAGGAGTGGTCCCGGGAGGCCGCAGAGGAGCCCGCAGCCCAGCCATCGACAAAGCCACCGCCGCCCACGCCTACAGCTCGCGTCCGACGCTAGCCTAGAGGGCCTCCCGACTTCAATTCTCTCTCACAAGAGACCACGGCCAATCCCCGTCGAGCCCATCCATGCGCCGGCGGGTCTAGTCATCCAATACAACACTACTGTTCGACCAGCAACGAGTGTTGTGACGTCATGCACTTGTTCGCTGGCAACAGCCTGAGCACAGGCTGGCCAGGTTGCGCCTCCGCCAGCACTGCCTCCATGGTTCCTTTCTCCGCTATCGACCCGCATGCCGGACGTGCGCATCAGACAGTGGCCAGGACCAGCATCCTCGGTCCTCGGCGTACAGGTCCTTCCCCCTACGCCGGCCAGCTCTACGCTTCGCACGTCGCACTCTGCCCCTAGACCGTCGTACACGCGAGGTCACTCCAATCCGCGAGCATACCAGGGCTGCCCGCAAGGTCACACCTTTGCGCGACACTCCCAGGGACGCACGAGAGGTCACTCCTCTTCGTGAGGGGAGAGAGGTCACTCCTTTGCGCGAGACGCGCCCGCGCTCAGTCACACCGCCGTATGACGGTCCGCGCGATCTCCGCACCCGCGAGCATGACGCACAGTCTTCCTCCACCACTGCAGCTCACGCATAGTACCAAATGTCGCCTGGCTGGCCAATCAATGTCCCGCGCAGTCACATAGCCGGCGACGGGCCGTCTGGGTCACCTCCTCATAAGGTGGCCCGCACCGCTGCGCGCCTCCGCGACCGCCATCCTCATCTGCACGCAACACGCGCAGGGCCCATGCAGCGCAGCCAGCGGGAGCGCGTCCGACTCCCATCTCTTTTGCCGCTGCGCCCGCGAGTCCATCTCGCCCCACGTCAGCTCGTCCGTCCTCGACAGGCAGCACATTGGGACAAGCGCTCCGTCTGCACAGTGCCCCTTCAGGCGGATCTTTGCGAGCGTCAGCGTTCGTACTTTGATCAGCATTCCCAACTGCCCCAGCGCACCGCCACAGAGCAGCTGGCCCACGCCGCTTCACACCACGCAGACCACAGGACAAGGGATCAGTGGCAGCAGCAGTGCGTACGCGACGCGCAAGCTGTGGCCCACCCAGTGCCGGAGGAGGCCTTGCAGGACGCGCGTGCGCGTTGGCGCACTTATCAGGCACATTCTCGCACGGCTCGCCCGCAGCCGCTGCTCGACCGCATTCCTCGACTTACTCGCCACTACGCAGAGCTCGTAGTGGCGGCCCTCCGCATGGCGCGCCATCAGCACAGTCTGCTGCGCTCCTATCCACCGCCAGCGCAGGCCGGCAATCCCGCTCTGGGTTGTTGCCCCCTTCCTACGCCTATCTACACCGCACAGCTCAACGAACGTCCCGGCGGCATTGTCCTTGTCGAGCTCTTTGCCGGCATCGCGACAAGGTTGTTGGCCACCCTGCAGGCTGGCATCCCCGTACGTCGGTACGTCTACGTGGACCCCGATGGCGAGGCGCAGCAGGTNTCATGGCCTCCACGACGAGCGACCACTGTTGGTCTTGCGGGAAGACGGGCCACTCTCGCCAGAACTGCACTATTGCGCAGAATGGCAAGCCCGCTGACTGTACCTACTGTGGCAAGGCCGGCCACCTGCAGATCGTATGCTTGCAGAATAAGCGCGACGCCGAGAACGGACGCGCTCGTGACGACCTTGCGCCAGCAGCAGGACTTTGGGGCATGCGTAACCCTCGCACGGGTGGACGTCCCTCAATGACTGCAGCCTTGGCTACGATCGACGCCGCGCTGACCCCCGGAGCCGATTAAAACAGTTTCGACAACGTCAGCATCGCCCTCGTAGAGGCCAGCAAAGAGATCGCCAGACTCCGCGGCCTCGTCGCTGCCGACAGTTACGACGCGTGCGGAGCCCTCTTTGCACGCGTCCCGCAGTCCGACGCTTCAGCTCTGACAGCTAACGTCTGCGCAGCTCCTGCACACATTCATGACGCCTACACGTGGCAGCCCCAGAGGCTGGCACCTGGCGCTATAGCAGATGCTTTTGCCAGACCTGCGCACTCTGCGCTGATATCCGTCAGCAGCCGCTGCACTCGTCCGGTCGGGCTGCCAGATGGCGGGCTGCAGGCGCATGCCGTCCCGCTACCCGGCGTCATAGACACTGCAGCTCCCGACGCGCCCCTAGACGGTCCGGCACACACGCCAGCCCAGCCGCAGGCTGCGGCAGCCCCTCTCGTCTGTGCCGTCTTGCTGACGCTAGCAGTGCTGCCAGCAGTCTGCGTATCGACAGCTGTCGCGACAAGGCGTTCTCGCCAGCTGAGTGACACGTCTGCAGCACACACGGCTGCAACGGCCCTCGCCGTACGCGTCGCCATTCCGTGCGCGGATCTGCGCACCAGCCGGCAACGCCAGGAGGGTCTCACCCTGCTGGTTGCTGCAAGCAGCAGGGTCCAGCAGGCGCCGACCCTTGCCACGTGTTCGGGAGGCCAGGCCGCTCTTGCCGGCAGCCACGCGCACACTCGTGCGCTCACGCGTCCGCTCACACCTCACACGGCGGCGCGAGGCTCGCCGGGCAACCAGCTACAAGATTGCAGCTCGGCAGCCACAGCAGCAGCCGCGCACGCCAGCGGCGCAAGCGTCCTTCCACGTGGCGCGTGCATGCAGTCAGGCACGGCCAGCGCAGATTTGGCGGCTGCTATTGCCATTCCCAGTCAGGAGGGGGCATCCTTGATTGCGCTGTGCGGCGAGATTGTCGTGCGGAGCGCCGACGGCACGCTCACGGTTGCGCAAAGCCAGGGCTTAAACCCTGGCTGCGCCCAAAACCCCCGCGCCGACGCAATTCGCGCTACGGGGGCCTCAGCGTACGCCCGCGCCAGAGGGAGGGCGTCACGAGCGGCGTCCGAGGCAGCTGACGCAGACGCTGAAGCCGGACCGGCCACGCGCCCCCGCAATCCCAGGAGCGTTTGGGAGGCGCCACATGGCAGCCTCCCAGCAACCGCCCCTGCGCCAGTCTTGCAGCCGCGCCAGTAGCCGTCGCACCTGACGCGTGCGCGGCTGGCGAGACTTTGCTTGACGGCCGCCGCACGTCTGCGCATCTCGCACACGCTCGCACACGCCGCGCACAGCACTACAACACTCGCTCAACAGTCCGCTACGCGACCACCTCACGATAGCCACGTCAGCCGCTGCATACAGCACCTGCGCACACGTGCTGCCATTTGGCACGCGCAGGCAGTCCGGCCCAGCCAGCGCAGATTTGGCGGCCGCAACTGCCATCCCGAGCCAGGGGGCGACCTCCCTGATCGCGCTGCGCGGCCATGTCTGCGTTCGAAACTGCGACGGCGCGCACACGATTGCGCAAAGCCAGGGCTTAAACCTTGGCTGCGCACAAAACCCTTGGGTCTTCGCGATAAGCGTGGCGAGGGTCCTGGCAAGCACGCGCGCCACCTGGAGGGCGCCATGTACCTTGCTTGGGGCAGCTGATACCGACACCGACACCGGTCGGGCGACGCGACATTGCAGGCCCAGGGGCGCCCTTGAAGCGCCACTTGTCAGGCTGCCAACAGGCAAGCCTGCGCCAGCTCTGGCGTTTGCGCCAGCAGCCAAAGCATCTGCGTCTGAAGGAGCACTGGCATTCGCAGCCGCTCCATCAGAGGCACCAGCGTTTGCCGAGGCGCCAGCTGTAGGAGGACCCGAGCCAGCGCATCTCACGTCGCCAGTACCAGGTGGGCCAGCGCCACCTGGCGTCCTTCCAATCGCCGAGCCAGCGCCAGGCGCGTCCGCGCTGGGAGCAGCAGCGCCAGGAATGCCAGCGCCAGGTGCGCCAGCGCCAGGTGTGTTCGCGTTGGGAACACCAGCGCCCCGTACACCAGCGCCACGTGTGCCAGTCGCTCGTCTGCCCGCTGTACCAGCGGGTGCGCTTGCTATTGCCGCCGCGTGCAGCCCCATTCTGGCCTGCTGCGCACGCACAGTGCCACTCGGAGGTCGCGCAGCAAACGGCAGCGCACGACGCAAGCCCGCTTTGGTGGCAGCCAGACGCCCAGCGGTGGCACAGAAGCGCGCCGAGCCAGATCAGGGGCGTCGCACGAAGGAGGCGCCGCGTCTGCCCCGCTCGTTCCGCGTGCTGGACACGCCAGCAGCGCCAGCGGCCTTCGCGCCTCATGCAATGCCCTCGCCGATGACCATGGTGCAGCTCAGCGCCGAGGTCATCCCGCTGGCGCTTCACCGCATGCTCGCAGTCTCCTTTGCGGAGCTCGGTGTGTCGATGGAAGCCACACGGCAGGCAACCCAGCTACTGCTCCAGTCGTGCAGGGCCAGCCAGCGCGCCTCTGACGGCGGGCCAAGGTCAAACGCAGCAGCCGCGGTGCTCTTCGCACCCGCGCGACCCCCGCATGAGCGCAGGATGATCAGCACGCCTAACGTTGCGCTTTTGGATATTTCGCAGGGCATCGTGCTGGTCAACACGCAGGCCCCGCAGCGCATCATGTTTGACACCGGCGCTCAGCCAGTCCTCATCAGCCTGCGCTACTTCCGCCTGCTGGGCCTCTCGTCAGCCGACCTAGAGGATTTGCCTACGCGGATCAACACTGCTGCCGGTACGTCCGAGACCGTCACCGGGCGCACGCGGCTGGCCCTCCGCTTCACCTTTCGGTCCGGCACTCCGGATGAGACGACCAACCACCGGCATGCGTTGGTCACTCGCTCCGAGACCTTTGACGTGCTCCTTGGCCAGGACGTGCTCTTTCCTATCGACGCCGCAGTGGCTAACTGGGTGGAGCGGGTCTTCTCTCGACCCGACTGGCAGTCAGGGGGGACCCGCACTGCATCTGTGCCGCTTGACATCTTGGATCGTTGCTCAGCTGAGTCCGCCCTCTATGGCTTCATGGCGCTGGATGACGGTCGGTCTGTAGTTCAGACCGATAAGGGGGGAGCCGAGGATGATGAGGTCTTCGTCGGCGCCGACTTGCGGGAGACGCAGGAGGAGGATTCCGAGCTGTCTGGTGCTGAGCTCCAACTCACGCCCCAGGAGCAGGCTGACGCTCTAGCCGCGCAAGCCAGGGAGACAGTGCGGATCTACGCCGCGCATAACACCATGATGCGTCAGATGGCGGCAGACGCCGTAGAGGCACACGGCGTTGCCACGGCAGCCCGTACTGCTGCGGCTCACGCTCATGACGCAGCCACAGCCGCGGCAGCCATACCTCAGCCACAGCCTCCTGCAACGAGCGGACCCTCCTCGAGACCACACTTCCGTGTACGGCATGACGTGCCTGTGGGGGTCGCCATCCAGTACCGCATGGCCTCCTAGTCGCCCTCACCCTCACCGTCGCACAGGACGAGCGACTCATGGCCACGCACTACCACGTCTGAGGACAAGGCCATGAGGCAGGCAGCGTTCCCAGGCAGGTCCGACGACGCGTCATTGAGCAGCGAGGAGGACGAGTGGCAGGAGTGGTCCCGGGAGGCCGCAGAGGAGCCCGCAGCCCAGCCATCGACAAAGCCACCGCCGCCCACGCCTACAGCTCGCGTCCGACGCTAGCCTAGAGGGCCTCCCGACTTCAATTCTCTCTCACAAGAGACCACGGCCAATCCCCGTCGAGCCCATCCATGCGCCGGCGGGTCTAGTCATCCAATACAACACTACTGTTCGACCAGCAACGAGTGTTGTGACGTCATGCACTTGTTCGCTGGCAACAGCCTGAGCACAGGCTGGCCAGGTTGCGCCTCCGCCAGCACTGCCTCCATGGTTCCTTTCTCCGCTATCGACCCGCATGCCGGACGTGCGCATCAGACAGTGGCCAGGACCAGCATCCTCGGTCCTCGGCGTACAGGTCCTTCCCCCTACGCCGGCCAGCTCTACGCTTCGCACGTCGCACTCTGCCCCTAGACCGTCGTACACGCGAGGTCACTCCAATCCGCGAGCATACCAGGGCTGCCCGCAAGGTCACACCTTTGCGCGACACTCCCAGGGACGCACGAGAGGTCACTCCTCTTCGTGAGGGGAGAGAGGTCACTCCTTTGCGCGAGACGCGCCCGCGCTCAGTCACACCGCCGTATGACGGTCCGCGCGATCTCCGCACCCGCGAGCATGACGCACAGTCTTCCTCCACCACTGCAGCTCACGCATAGTACCAAATGTCGCCTGGCTGGCCAATCAATGTCCCGCGCAGTCACATAGCCGGCGACGGGCCGTCTGGGTCACCTCCTCATAAGGTGGCCCGCACCGCTGCGCGCCTCCGCGACCGCCATCCTCATCTGCACGCAACACGCGCAGGGCCCATGCAGCGCAGCCAGCGGGAGCGCGTCCGACTCCCATCTCTTTTGCCGCTGCGCCCGCGAGTCCATCTCGCCCCACGTCAGCTCGTCCGTCCTCGACAGGCAGCACATTGGGACAAGCGCTCCGTCTGCACAGTGCCCCTTCAGGCGGATCTTTGCGAGCGTCAGCGTTCGTACTTTGATCAGCATTCCCAACTGCCCCAGCGCACCGCCACAGAGCAGCTGGCCCACGCCGCTTCACACCACGCAGACCACAGGACAAGGGATCAGTGGCAGCAGCAGTGCGTACGCGACGCGCAAGCTGTGGCCCACCCAGTGCCGGAGGAGGCCTTGCAGGACGCGCGTGCGCGTTGGCGCACTTATCAGGCACATTCTCGCACGGCTCGCCCGCAGCCGCTGCTCGACCGCATTCCTCGACTTACTCGCCACTACGCAGAGCTCGTAGTGGCGGCCCTCCGCATGGCGCGCCATCAGCACAGTCTGCTGCGCTCCTATCCACCGCCAGCGCAGGCCGGCAATCCCGCTCTGGGTTGTTGCCCCCTTCCTACGCCTATCTACACCGCACAGCTCAACGAACGTCCCGGCGGCATTGTCCTTGTCGAGCTCTTTGCCGGCATCGCGACAAGGTTGTTGGCCACCCTGCAGGCTGGCATCCCCGTACGTCGGTACGTCTACGTGGACCCCGATGGCGAGGCGCAGCAGGTCGCCCGCAGGCACATGGCCTTATGCCACGAGCGTTTCCCGGACCTCTTCCCTGAGCATGCCTTCTACCGCGCCCAGATTGACTGGCTCATGGACATCCGCAACATTACCGGCGAGCACATCACGCGCATCGGGCCCATCGACCTCATCATTGCTGGCTGGGAGTGCCAGGGCTTCTCCATTGCGAGACGGGGCAACGCGCTCGATGACCCGCGTACGGCCTTGTTCTGGCACCTACTCCGCGTCCTCAACATGGTTGAGGACCACCAGCCGCCGCACACGCTCGCCTGGGTGTTGGAGAACGTGGCTGTCCGCCACGATTCTCGGCCCAACGTCAACGACGACTTTGCCCTCTGCAGCAGCTACGTCGGTCATGAGGCCGTCATCAACGCCGCTCAGATTGGTTCCTTCGCGCATCGTGTACGCGCCTACTTCACCAACCTGGCCATGCCAGGCACGCTTGAGGCGTTAGCGGCCGCATATCCACGCCACACGCGCAACGTTGACTCCATCCTCGACATGGCGCGCCTGGCCCAGCGTGTGGTCGCCCTTCCGCATCCTTCTCAAGCCCAGTGTGAGGTCCTCCGCGACGTCACGCGGGCGCTTCCTACGTTCGTGAGTTGTTACGACAGCGCGGCCTACGTGGGCGACCAACGCGGCATGATCATTGACCTCGAGACTGGCATGTTCCAACGACCCCGTGCCGTGGAGATGGAGCGTGCGATAGGCTTCCCTCCGCACCTCACACAGGTGGACGGCATCACCGAGGTCAACTGCGTGCGTCTCCTTGGCCAGGCTATTGATGCCAACGTCTTGACGTGGCTTCTCCTGCAGACACAGGCCCTGACTCCCCTTTATGCCCAAGCTCGTCATCCTGAGATGGACCAGTTCTATGACGCCATGGATCGAAATTCCGACGGTGACGGCCGCGCCCCGCCTGGTACGACCTGGCATTCCCAGCGCGAGGGTCCAGCCTCCCAGCAGTCGCCTGCACCTTGTCCTGGTCCTTGTTCTGGTTTGCTGGGGGGGGGCAGGAGGAGACAGGAGTCCTCACAGCGACCCAAAGAGTTTCGTTCCCCGTTTCTTTTTCCACGCTCTCCGCCGCCTACAGGTGGTGCAGGCTAAATGGCAGCAGCTGCCGAGGAGAGGGCACCTGAGGCAGGCCGAGTGCAGCCAGTTGCAGGACAGGTAACGCCTGCAGACACACAGATCGCGCCAGCAGCAGGGCAGGAGGCGCCAGTTGCAGCGCAGGAGCCACCACCATCTGTCCCTACTTGGAAGCTGGAGGGGACTCTCACTAGGGCACAGGCTGCTCAGCTAACGGCATTGCTGGATGCACGGCGCAGTGCCAGCTTTGCCAGCGGCATGCACGATCTTGGGCGCTACACAGGCGACCCGATGAGGATACCCCTCCAGACAGACGTGCCCATCTTCCCGAAGCGTTACCGCTACAGCCGCTTTGAGAACGACCTGATCAGCACGCAGACAGACAAGCTAGAGGAGTGTCAGCTCATTCGTGAGTCTGCCTCCACCTACGCTGCGCCCACAGTCATGCCAGCTAAGAAGGACGCCTCAGACAACTAGTCTGAGAAAAGGATGTGCGGTGACTATTGTAAGCTTAACGAGGTCACTAAGCAGGACAGATACCCTATGCCGACCCCCTGACAAGATCTTCGACGACATCAGCGCTTGTACTTGGTTCTCGGTGCTGGATTTGAGGCAGGGCTTCAACCAAACACCCATTGCGGAGGAGGACCAGCATAAGACGGCTTTTTGGGGAACGCAGCGTCTCTACGAGTGGAGGGTATGCCCTTCGGCTTGAAGAACGCTCCTGCCACCTTCCAGCGAGTCATGGATAAGGAGCTGGCAGGGCTCGCCTTTGTCCGGTGCTGCATCAATGACGTGCTCGTCTTCAGTGAGACGTTTAAGGAGCACGTGGCGCATATCACTACAGTTCTGGACCGCTTGGAGGCCGTTGGGCTCAAGTGTCATCCAGGCAAGTGCACCTTTGGGACCCGGGAGGTGGAGTACCTCGGGCATCTTTTGTCCTCCAGTGGTTTGGCTCCTCAGCTGGCCAAGATCTCGGCCATCACAGGCATCCCGCCGCCGACCGACCTCTCGCAGTTGAGGGCCTTCCAAGGCATCACCAACTACTATCGTCGCTTTGTGCCTGGGTTCAGCGAGCTGGCCAAGCCGCTCAACGACTTGCTACGCAAGGGCGTTGCCTACATGTGGGGACCAGAGCAGCAGGCAGCGTTTGACAAGCTCAAGGAGCTGTTGGTGAGCGCCCCGTACTACGGCGTCCTGACTATCAGAAGCCCTTCATCCTCCACACCGACTGGTCACAGGCAGGGCTTGGAGCAGTGCTGGTGCAGGAGCATGACGGCTTCGAGCATGTGGTGGCGTACGCCAGCCGCAGCAACAACCGTGCCGAGGGCAACTACGGCTCCTATGAGGGGGAGTGCCTGGCAGGAGTATGGGCGATTGTGCATTTCAGGCACTATCTCTACGGCACCCACTTCCGCTTGGTCACCAACCATCAGCCACTCAAGTGGCTCATGAGAGACACTTAGCATGTTCTACGTGCTTTGCTTTGATTGGTTTGAGTTATGCTTAGCCTATAGGAGTGCTAGTACATGCCTTGTACACATTAGTGGACATAGGAGAGCCTCCTAGAGTGACTACATGCATTGGATCCGCCGCATACGACGCCGGGTTCTCAGGTGTATAAGTGCTAGAGATGTCCCTAGAGGAACATCTTTTTAGAAGTCCCATTATGCCAGTTGTAAGTCACAGAGATTATCAGTAAAGCTTACACTTTTATCTTTTGTGTTTTCAGGACCACTTTGTCTCTCTTTTGTGAAGAGCAAGCCTTGCTGGCTTCCAATCTCTAGAAGAACTTCACAAGTGGTGAGCAAAGTCACAGCTTATACCCCCTGCCATAGGACTACTCTTGAAGATCATGATGTGCTTCCAGTGATTTTTTGGGCCAGACTTCAATAGTTGTTTTCCTACCAGATTACAGTCTTGAGGTGCTCACTCTGGAGAGTACACACACCTTAAAAATATTTGACGCGTGACTATCATTTGGCTATGAAGCCACATATATTATAGACTTCATTGCAGCAAAGCCTGCTTACATATTTTCCATACCTTGTGTCATTGATACGCACCCAACCTCCTACCGCACGACAGGAAGCATTGCTGGCAGCCGAGGAGATCAACAAGCTGGAACAGACAACACTGCTACAGAGGGAAGGAACTGCAGCACTCGATAGGTACATTGAGACACACACTGGTGTGGTCCTCTACGAGGATTATGCCAAGATGGTCGGTTATACAACAGAGCAGGCCCAGTACCTTGCCGATGATTCAGATAACAAGCCAGTCCCAATACCGGGAATAGTGAGAGATCACAGACTCATCAGGATGGTGAGCATGCGGCCCGATAGCGTTAAGGATACGGTATTCTACCTCACACTATTGCCAGCTTACAATGAAGTTGAGAGAAGGAGCTGGGAGTACTTGGCCAGGGAAGTGGGACAGCAGATGTTCTCTCCCCACTGGTTCCCATGTAAACTGAGAAAGGCTGAGCATAAACCCCAGTACTACCAGCAGCCAACAGACGGGAGGTGGATGACCGTCACAAACAAAAAGCAGGAGTGTGACCGAGCCCAAACACACGATTTCCACTATGGCCTAGACGGCTACCTCATCCTACCAACTCACATTGCCCCTTGGGACCCCAGGCAGAATGGCTGCCTGAGCAATATGACTACAGAGACCAAAGAGCACAAGAGGAGGGGGAGAGACTACTTCTCTAAGGGAAAGCATGCCTTTGTCAAATGGGCGAAGAATGCAGGCCGGATAGATATCAGCAGGCTAAAGGCCAAGCAACCTCCAGCGCGCCCAAAGAAAGGGAGGTCAGTAGACTACTCCATGTCTACCAGGGAGCAGGACGACTTAGTGGACGAGACTCCTACTCTCTCAAAGGAGGAGGATGAGGAGGATGAGCAAGAAGAACAAGGCAGAGGAGAAGCATCACGAGCAGGTACTCAGGAAATTCAGGGGCAGGCAGGGGCACTTCCTAAGGAACCAAGATAAAGTATATGGAACGTGATACCGGTCATGGAGGCAACTGGACCCCGCACTCGCTCCCCCAGGGCACCTGCCCAAGCAGGGGAAGAAGCAGATCTGACTGTCCTTGGCAGCAGACACAGGCACAAATCACCAGAGGACAGGGGTGCCAGAAGAGGGACACGCGGAGTGGCCAGAGGTATGCCGGCCTCCCCCTTTGCCAGCGACATGTACCTCTTGCCAATGTATTTCAGCATCCTACTGGAATGCCTGTCTATGTGGGGATCAATACCCAAGTGGGTGAAGAGCAGGCTACCATCCTTCGTTCTCCTCGAGGTCCAACTTTAGAATAAGGTTCTTTAGAAGGCCAGCTGACAGACCTAGAGGGCTGTCGAGATCTAGGTCCAGATCTTTGTCTCCTCATCCTGAAGTCCCAGGAACAACCCCCTAGGTGACAGGCTAAAGAGGCAGTTAGTGGGGGAGGCTGGTCAGGTTCAATTCCCTTATTTAAAACTTCTGTAGTTTAATGTTGTCGAGGCGACAACAAGTTAAGTTGGAGGGATTGTAATGAATCAGTGTATTAGTAGATATAACATTTATTTAAATAGAATACTTAATTAAGTTCAGCCTCTTGAACTCTAGTTAATAATCAATCTGCTGGACTTCATATTTGATATCAGTTTAATGACTCAGCCGGAAGCAGCAGGCTGATGTCAACTTAAGTCAGCTTGCTGACACATTCTTTGACAGCCAGCTGACTTCCGTACTCGGTAGCAGCGAACTGCCTCGATATGCATTTAAGTGTGATATGCTAGATGAATGGCCAGATGACATCCCTATGATGGATGGCGATTCGGGATGATGGGAGATGGCGGTGGATTTGGTTCACCGAGGTCCTACCAACGTGGTTAACTCCCGGGTAGGCGGTGCCATCGCACTGACCGTTAAACAGTAAACTCATTCCATGTACATATGCTAGGCATTGCTCTCGAGTTCCGCATTTGGAAACGAGGCCAACTCTCTTGTACAGCTTACAGAGAGAGATCTGAATCCAAGGCGAGAAGCCATTGATACGCACTGTTTTCTAACCTTGTTTATGTATGAGTTTATCGATTGCATCATTGATGCTAGTTTACTCGCATTTGAATTACAAGTATTGTTCACTGCTAGTGTGTTGTCCTTTGTCGTTTAACCAGTCAACGAAAAATACCATAAAGATTACTTGCTGATATAAAGATCTTTATTGATTGTTGATCGCCTATTTGGTAAGTCGATTTATTTCACCACATCTGTTGCCGTAAAAGTCTCCTTCATGGGAATGAAGTGTGCCATCTTGCTGAGCCGATCAGATACAACCCAAAGTGCATCGTGCCTTTGACCTCTCACTGGTAACGACGTGATGAAGTCCAGCGCAATCTACTCCCAAGGATACTCTCGAATAGGTAGGGGCTGCAAGGTACCTCTCTTCTTTTGATTTGGTGTCTTGTTGCGCTGGCACGCATCGCAACTCTTGATCCACTCCTCGATGTCCTTGTCCATGTTTCTCCAATGGTACTCCCGCTTCAGCACACTTGCCGTCTTCTCGCTTCCAAAGTGTCAAGCATATAAGCAATCATGATGCTCCTCATGATGTATGTCTCGTAGCTCCTTAACGGCAAGTACCACCACTCTCTTGGAATCACCATAATACCATGTGCCGTCCTTCTTCTGACTACTCGAGTTGAACTCAGCTGCTCCACCGTTTGCAAATTTTGGATCCTCCTGATAACCTCTCTTAAGCTTCTCCTTAAAGTCCATACTCTCTTTCATGACTGAGACAGCTGCAAGGTCACACCTCCTAGATAAAGCGTCTGCAGGGTTGATCTTCCCAGGTAAGTACTCAATCTTGTGGTCAAAACGGTGCAGAAACTCCATCCATCTTGCCTGTCTTGGAGTCAACGTTGGCTGCGTCATAAACTTCTCCAAGCTCTTGTGGTCGGTCTTGATGAACACCTTCCGGCCGTCCACATAACATCGCCAAGTCCTCAAAGCCTGGATAGGAGCCAACATCTCCCGCTCGTGTGCTGCATAGTTATGCTCAGCAGAACTCAACTTCCTGCTCTCATATGCCACAGGTGCAATCCTTTGCCCTGGTCCTGGAGAAGAATGGCTCCCACTGCAAAGTTTGATGCGTCCGTGATGATGGTGAAAGGAAGCTCTAGACTGGCAATTGCCGACACAACTGCCGATGTCAACAGCTTCTTAATCTTCTCAAAAGCTTGCTGCCCCTTGTCATCCCATAGCCACTTCTCCTGCTTCTTCAACATGTCTGTGAACGGTGCACACACCTTGGCAAATCCTTCAATGAAGCGCCAATAATTGTTTGCCATGCCGAAGAAGCTCCTGAGTTGATGAATATCAGCAGGTACCGGCCAATCTCTGACTTCTTGCACCTTCTTCTGCTCCACCTTGACTCCTTCAGCTCCGACTATGTGCCCAAGGAACTCGACCTCCTTGAGACAGAAGTCGCACTTGCTCATCTTCCCATATAAGTTCTGATCTCTCAAGACCTCCAACACCTTTCTCAGATGCTCCACATGCTCTTCCAAGGTCTTCGAATAAATCAAGATGTCGTCCAACAATACCACCACAAACTGGTCCAAATAGGGTCTGAAGATACTGTTCATGAGTCCCATGAATGTAGCAGGTGCATTAGTCAACCCAAAAGGCATGATTGTAAACTCGAATAACCCATACCGAGTCCTGAAAGGAGTCTTTTGAACGTCTCCTTCAACGATTTGTACCTGGTGATAGCCACTCCTCAAATCAATCTTCGAGAAATACTTCGCCCCGACAAGCCTGTCAATCAACTCGTCCACTCGTGGAAGTGGGTACCTATTCTTGACCGTGATCTTGTTCAATGCCCGGTAGTCGACACACATCCTTATAGTCCCATCCTTCTTCTTCACATATAAGACTGGCGCTGCAAATAAAGACTTGCTGGGTCAAATGAATCCCTTCTCCAATAACTCTGTCAGCTGCTTCTTCAACTCATCCAACTTCGCAAACGATTGTCGGTAGGCTGGTCTCACTGGCGGTCTGTTCCTTGGTTCCAACTCGATATTGTGCTCCATAGCTCTTTGTGGAGGTAATCTTGGAGGTAGCTCCTCAGGAAACACGCACTTGAACTCCTCCAACAGCGCCTTAATTTGGGCAGGCATCTCAGCAGGCTTCTTCTCTTGAGCAGTTGGACTCTGCTCCTTCTGAGCAAGGGGATCAGACACCACTACTTGCTCCTCCGGCGATATACATTCGCCCAGGCTGTTAGGATTCGCGCTTGCTCCATCTGATGACCTGGCCAGGGCCACCAAAACAAGGTACATCTCCTTCACCTGATTGGTCCTACATAGCCTCCTAACTTGCAGGCTCGACAGAAGGCAAATACTTGTGGTCCTATCTACCTCCACCTGTTTCGCTGTCGCCATTTGACCATCACGCCCTTGGACTTTCACTTGTCCTGTGCTCCAGTGCACTTGAGGGTTGGCTTTTCTTAGCCATGGTCGGCCCAATATCACCTCCTGGTGACCTGACTCTGCCCGCTCCATAACTTCAGTACTCTGGTGCCCCGCTACTTCCACATGAATAGCTTCCGTAGGTGCACTACACTTGAGTCTCTGCCTACTCGCCAAAATTGCCTCCTTAGGCTCATAATGCTTCCGCACAAGGATTTGCCACGCTTTCACCAGCTTCTTGTGCCCAAAATTTGCACTTGCGCCAATGTCAACCATACACTTGGCCTTGTTGTCGTCGACTACTCCTTCCATGATGATAGGCTTGTCAACATCTCGTCTTTCGCTTCTCGGCAGGCTCCTGGGGATAACTTCCTTGTGAGTTCTCGTCTTCACGCCAGTTGACACTCCAGAACGACTTACTGGCGTCCTCCTTTTTCCTGCTTTTGAGGTTGCTTCGCCTTCCCATGACAGTCTTAAGCCAGATGCCCAAGCTTGTCGCAATTATAGCAGGGTCCTCTCGGCTTGTAATTTTGTTGCCTGCGCTGGTTCTGAACAAGTCCCAACTCCAAAGGTACGGGACCTTGAACACTTGTGCTTGGCACCTGAGATCCAAAGTGTCGATATCCTCCAAAATTGTGGCCGCCCCACTGTCTTCGGCTATTTTCCACAGCGTCCACCCTCGTCGCCAATGCCATCATTTTTCCAAGACTGGTAGGGTCCTTGAGCGCCACTTCCTTGGCCGCAGCTGGCTTGAGTCCCCTCTTGAACTTGTCCATCATCTCCGACTCATGCATGGATGGACATTGAAGCACCAGCTTGTTGAAGCGCAATACATACTCCTGAATGCTTCCTCGTTTAAGAAGGCGCATCAATAGATCTTGAGCGGTAGCCTCGGGTGCAATAGGTTGAAATTGCCTCTTCAAGCCTTCAAAGCGCTGATCAACGGTAGCAAGAACTCCAGACAGCTGCTCCTCTCGCTCATACCAAGCTCTAGCATTCTTCTTCATCAAAGTAATCATAAAGGCAACTTGCCTGTCAGACGTGAGCGCAAAATACTCCATAAACTTCTTCACTCCAAAAATCTATTGATGAACTGGCGGCGATCCACGCTCTCCAGTGTACAGGCTTAAACGCACGCACTCCCGATGCGGGTGGAATATCTGGTTGCACCACTGGATTAACATGGATTACTGGTACAACAGGTGCAGGTGCTGAATTTATCAAAGCGGCATTCCCAACAACAACTTGCACCATTCTCTCCACCTCCGCGCGCATATTTTGTTGAAAATGGGCGTAGACTTCTCCTCCTATTGCATTCGCATTTTTCCTTAGCATCCCTTGCATCTCTTGTTGCTCTTTTGTCATCGTTCGTGCTGCCTGCTGACCCACGCGCTCAACATGCTCGACATTGTCGCCTCCTTCAGCTGCCGGCTGCGACTCCATAATATAATATGCAAACTAGCCCAGCTCCGACACCAGATTGAAGGGGCAGAGCTCTAGTGGAAGCGTAGTAACTCACGAGGAAAGGAACTAGTTGCAATCATACTAAAGAGTGCAGCGGCATACCACTAAGAAAGCTTAGGAAAATTACTTGACATTTTGAGTAGCAAGAAATTGCTCACAATTGAACTAGGATGAAAGGCCTTGTCATTACAAACCCGTAGAAATTTACAGAAGTGAAAACTGATAAGAAACATAGAAGTTATGCCTATTTATAATTTTCTGCCTCAGTGCTCCTCTCTAGAAGGAGCTACGGAATTTCCCAAGTGTTTGTCAAATGGTTCCTTCCAAAATATTCGTGAGTAGGCCAGATCAGTCTCATCTGACATGTCGGGCCGAATTGATGTCCACATACATGCAGCGACATTACTAGAATATTTTATCTTAGGCGCGCTAGGCTCAACCAAAACTTCTAGGTAAATCGACTTAGTCGGCACTCCGCATCAGCCAAACTTACGTGAAGGTTCGAATTCACTCTAACGGGCCAGATCGCTCGACGCTGTCGGTCAATCCGACGATCGCGCTCACTGCAAATTATGGACAGTCGTCAACGACCTCAAAACTGATGAAAATTCGGAAATTCATGACTCTCTCAATACTTTACCAAAATCAATGAGTTTTGTATCAAAATGACCACAAAACTAAACTACTATGCATTCAGAACATACTTCAAGGAAATCAAAAACGCACTTAATAAACCTATGACCTTACAGTGGGTCCCAACTTAACGGGTTTTCCACGGAACGGCGCACCTTGCGCCGTGGTCAACCCGGTGGTCACTAGGTACATAGCATGCTAAGATCTCGTGGTCCTTCATTTTGGACAGTAGGCCTGAGTGTCGGATTTTCTACTTGCAAGTCATGTGTGCACTTTTAGGTTCGTTATTATGACTAGCTTTCACGGAAATTAATATGCCGTCTTTGTCTGTGCTTCAAATGCAGCAAACTATAACTTTTCAGAAAGGTCTCGTCAAGATGCATCCATTGCCGTTACGTTTGCTCCATTTAAAGTAGTATTGACAGAGTTATGCCCTCTGACATTTCGGGGTCACATAGCAGATTGATTCCGTGGTTTTGCACCTAAGTCAGTGGAATGTGTTTTAGCTACATTATGGTCCTCTGAATGAGAGCGCCTTTGCTATTCAGTCCCCTAATGTCCTGTATGTGCTTATACATGCTTGTATGCTTGGTAGGCAAAAGGCCATGAGATTTTAAAGGAGAAGCTCTAGTCCTCAAGCTCGCCTCTTTCTTGTTAGTGCGCAACTATGGCACAGTACGGTAAGTAAGTCAAGGGGCATAGATGAGTAAACGGAGTTTATTCTAAGGGTGAAGATTGCTCCCTGATTTCTCACGCTTCCACCTATCTTTGATCTTATGTATTTAAATTAAATATATTTACCTTGAATAAGCAAGATTCATTTCAGGGGTATGGGAGCTAAGTCATTTTTTGAATGTCCGTGCTCGTCTTCTTTGTCTCATGAGGTAAGTGTGAGGCTTACTTGGGTGGTATGATGAGTCTAGGTGGAGCTTGGGAAGTGTATGATGTAGAGCATTGCACATCCTGTCAGGAGCCTTCCAATTGCTCACCTAGTGTGTCTCTGGGCCCTATGTACTATGGGGCATACTAACTTAACTTTCCTAGTCCCTTGTGTACAGTTGCTCCATGCAACGAGAAGTCTAAAGTGGAGGCTTGATGGAAGAGGTGTCTGCAAGCATTAAGGGCAGCCTCAAGGGAGTTGCACCAAAGCAAGTTGGATATGACTCGTTTATCTCACTTGATCATAGTCGTCGTGTGTTGTTATATGCAATCCACGGCTAGTATAGAGAGGGGTGTGCACCAAGGTTACGCCGTACGCTTGTTCGTCTAGTTCGACTTGTACGCTAGTTCGCTTAATTCGCCGCATAAAAATTATGGCTAGTTCGCTTAGTACGCCAAGTCACGACGTCGTCGACGCTATGTAGCGCTGACGTTGATGTTCAATGTCGGTCACGCGTGCAAAAGTACAACGTCATGGCAGTCAAGTTTTTGATCAAGACTGACTGTTTTTTTCGGCTGACTGGATGCGTTCGTTTCCGTCCGAAAAACTTTTATATGTCTCACCTTCACACGGTTGCTAGCAGGCGGATGTGAAACCCCGTCACCTAATGTAAGGAGCGGAGCCGAACTAGATTGCCAAAGACACAATTTCGGATCGCAAGGTGGGCTTGTATAGTTACCTAATTGACAACCCGTCACTTTTTCACTTACCTTTGCTAAAACTACTCACGCGAGTACAAAATGGGCATTACCATTCACATTGTTGTACGGAACCTCCCTCTCTAATTTCCACACACCAAAAATGTTCGTTCGGTTCTCCTCTAACTTTCACACCAATGTCTTGCTTTTATTTTTATGATGACATATCTTTAAATTGTCATGACACATCCTTTTTATAAACAAACTCGAAGATTTACCTAACTTAATGACAAATCATGTGTACCAACTTACTTAAAAGGGAATCATGTGCCGCAAAGGATGAATTCACAACAACTTCTTATCTACGTGTGTGTCATGACTCCAAATTACGTATACATGGAATGGACACTCTAATTTGAATTTATTGGCTCAATATTTGTATGAATATGTCATGCATACTCCTCAGTGCACCACATTTTCCTCTTCTAATGAGCACTTCATGCAATGTACATCATTCACAAAATATGCAACATTGCATCAAGACTTAGTGTACCAAATAGATTCAAATTTCAAAAGAGGTTTTTTTCTTAGACATTACATTATGTACATGCTACTAGCTAGCTAGCGACATTTAGATCTTGCTCTTCTTCTTCCTGCAGCTTCAGCACTAGGAAGCTCCTCCACCTCCTCTTCCTCTACTCACAGATACAAACATACAAACATGCACATGACCCTCATACACAGGCATGCACACACCCCCGCACGTGCGCATGCGTACATACCCGCACCCGCGCACGCACACACAGAGACACACACACACACACACGCACACGCACACGCAAGCGCGATTGCGCACAGGCGAACATGCAGAGACACACACACACGGACACACACGTGCACACGCACACCCGTACTTGCACACACACATGCCTGCCGCGCGCTCTCGCCCCCGCAACATCTTGCTTGCACAAACACACACGCACATACGCACACACGCACGGACACACATGCACACACTGAAAGAGGGAGAGAGGCTAGCACTCCCTCCCAAGTGCCCACGCACGCACATGACACGTACACAATTAGGCATGCACTCACCAACACTTGTGGCCGCTGTCGTCAACCCGCCCCCCCCCCCCAGAAGCTAGACCAGAGTAGGGCAGCCATAGGCGTTGCCCCACGCAGGCAGTCGCAAGCAAGAAATCAGCCCCTGCATGTCACTTGCGCCAAAGCCTAAGATAAGACCAAAGGGGAGCATTTGCTGTCGCCACACCCCCCAGAGAGCCCTTGAACCCCCCCCCAACCCGCAGAAAACTTGAATGCAGGCAGCCGCAGTCCCGCACATTGACTCTGAGCAACCCATGCCCTGAACAACCCCCCTTCACACCTTCACACACGCCAGACCAGGTAGCGGGCCACCGCTCCCATCGCCCTGCACACACAACTCCCTGCACAGAACCCCCCTCCCCCACACGACAATAGAGGGGTGAGCCACTGTTGTGGGGCCCCTGCTAAAGCCCACCAAAGTGCAAGGAAGAGCCCTTGCATGCAGCTGCTGCCGTTTTCCCCCTTCGCACACACCAAGCTGGGGCAAACAGCCGATTCTGCTGCTGTTGCCCCGCGCATGCGAGCCCCCATGCACGCAGGCGAGGCCCGAGGGGGGGGCAAGGAGGGGGGGTAGACGACTGCTGCCATTGACGACCACACGCGTCCCCTGATAGTCAAAGCAAGGAGAGGGCGCTAGTGATCCCGCACCACTTTCTGCCAGATGGCCCTCCTCACAGCGAGCTGTGTGGGTCGTGCAAGTGTAACGGCCTTCTACCTCTCTCTAGCAGGCGGCCAGCCCTCCCTCCCTCGCTCCCTCCCTTGCTTACTCTTTCCCTCCCACCAACCCTCCCTCCCTAGCTGCCACCCTCAATCCCTCTCGCCCTCCCTGCTCCCTTCCTCGCATTCTGTCTTCCTCCCTCCCT
>WELA01010273.1:352231-377721 GCA_009602735.1 Mesotaenium endlicherianum
CCGTCCCTCCCTCCCTCCCTCCCTCTCTCCCTCCTTCCCTCTCCCTCTCTGAACAGCCACCCACGTGCTCCAGGCCTTCAAAGCGTGCAAGGCAGCAGCAAGAGCATCCTGTGGCCCAGCAGGTGAAGCTGGGCAATAGCACGCCTTCTGAAAGTTCCATGAAAGAAAATAGGAGTCACATTTGCAAACAAGCACATTCAATGATATCTCCAATTTGCATTCAAATACACGAAGAACGGGAGAGATGGAGCGGGGGGAAATCTCACTTGCTGCTGCAGGTGTTGACAAGCGATGTAATATATCTACAGCAAGAAATCTTCAGCTACTTCTTCGCTTCGGGACCTACATATAGAGACATAAAAAACAGTGAGCATTTTAATAAACGTGAAAGAACTCCGGATAAACCCCCAAAACGGATTGATTTGATGACTAACAACGACCCAATCAAAATGCAAGCAAGACAATGCAAGAGCGAAGGGGTAACCGAAGATAGCGAACTTACCAAATGGATAATAATGAAACGAATGAGGAAAATGGCCTCACTAGGAGGCGGCCTCAGACTTAGTCTCAAAGGGGTTTCGTATGTGCACAGAAGCGGTTGCAAACAATGTCGGCAAACGCAAAAAACTTTGGCGTGCAAACTTAGGAAGTCTTCACAATTCCGACGCGATTATTCTGACTCCCAAAGCTAAACAACCCAATAGTGAAGGCGTCAATCGCGCCGAACCGTATCCGGGGCGGCGCACGCGTGAGTTTTACTTCGTTCGCTTAGTACGTGCGTACTCGTTCAGTACGCTTAATTAAGCGTACGAGGGTCGGCCAGTACGGCGTACGGCGTAACCCTGGTGTGCACTCCAGCGGTGCTAGAGAACTTGTTAGTGTGTTGTGCTATCCCTTTGACTTTAAGCCTGTTGCTTTGCAAGAGACGTACCTCTCTCATTATATGTGCGGTCGCTAGGATGAGGGAGCTTGGGTATGGCTGCATGTGTTAAGCAATTCAGACAATGCGTGCAGACATGATTGACTAACTTAAGTTTCCAAGTATGGATTACGACAGGTTATCGTGGCCACGATCCAAGTGCACTAGGTCGACCACGAGCTTCAGCATGCTACAACTTCTATGAGAAGAGGCTTTGATTGCAACAATGGCATCCTATAGATACCCTCTTTTCCCAACCATGGCTGTGACATTGTGTGCTCCTCTCGTTTGCCACATTCACGTGTGCTGAAAGGTTTAGGGTGTGTGCCTTGTGCTTGTATGCTATGTGTGAGACGGTGCTTTGGTGGTACTTGATGGGATCGTGGGAGCTTGGGGTTTAAGCGTACGATAAGTCTAGTCAGTGTGCGGAGGTTTTTGGATGCGGGTGTTATGTGATTGCTGGCTTAGGTTAAGTCAGTCTGCTGGATTATTTGACCTAATGTGGTTAAAGAGGTTAAGGGCTTGGATTTATGGACGCAAAGACTTTCCTTTAACTCTCTTTAGTTTGCATGACTTATCAAGGGTTAAGTGTCCGAGAGCAACCGTAATCAATGAGTACTTTGAGTGCTTGAGCTGAACGAGCTCTTGGTGTTGCCATGCTTGGTGCGTGACATGTCTTACTGTGGAATTGTGGCTCGTTGGAGCCAACGAGATAATCAGATAGATCAGCATATCTTAGGTCTGTACGGTGTGTTGACTGACGTATGGAAAGTCAACGTGGATACTAGAGGGGGTTTGCCTACTTGCCTTAGGTCCAATTGGCTAATTGTTTTTGGATGCCACCTGTACACTTGGTCAAGTGTAAGCAGATTTGTGTCTTCGTCATAGGGACGATCTGGGCATATTAGCAGTGTGCTAAGTTTCTGCCGGCCTCGCAGCTAACTGAGCTCGCTAGAGGCGCATCCTAGGTAGCATGCAAGATTTCTTTCTATGCGTCAAGTGCATGGAATTTGCATCCCAGGTGCTAGAGGTAGTAAATAGCTGTTAGCACACCGTAGAGCAGGTGTAAGATGGGCCCTGCCGTAGTAGAGTCACTATGCACATCTAAGTGAAGACAAAAGAGACCATCGACAATATTGACGTTCTTAAAATGCATGGCTTGAATGATGCACAAACATTCTTCTTGCTAGCTTGGGGATAAAGTGTGAAAGTCTTACCAAGGATTTATGCACGCTGTTGTCATTGGCTTGCTAGGTGCTTGATGCAATTACAATAGGTGCCATGTATGTGCCTTTAAAGAGGAACTCCTTTTTGAGCTATACTGCGCTTGCCCATTGTCATTGGTTGAGTCTTTGTGATCCCAATGTTTGCCTTACCCTCCCGGGAACTATGTAAGATGGAGTCATAAGATCTTGAGTAGACTGATGCTGCTAGGGTGTGGTGTTTGCCACGCGTAACTTAAGCTCATTGAAGGCAATTTACACACTTGTTTGTTGTCTGTTCAACAGACTGAGACCCAGCAAGCAGAGTGTGAAGCGATGGTGACATACAGGTCAAGAGAGGCAGAGGAATTAGCATGCTGGACGCTGCCACGTGACGCTTCCCCACCTGTCCTTTGGGCAACTTCAGGCAGTAAGGCCTGAAGGAGGGAGTATCTTGAAACATCAGAACTATGATACAGTTGGTTGTTTCTGGTCCCTTTTCTCTTTGATTGTTGACTCTCACCATTGGGTGGTCGTCATTTTGGTGTATGTCTTGCTAGAAATGACCAATTTGAGTCATTGTATGTATGCGTTGGTAGAGTTAGCTAACTGAGCTACTCTTTGGTATGGATAAACCGACTAATAGGGCCGGTTGTCTTTATCTCATAGGAAGCTATCTATTCTCTCGAATGAAGGGATGTAATAGGCTGGCGTTTGGGTTCTTCATGGATAGAGCTTTATGGTGAGAGGGTCTGAATGGCAGTGTTCTCTTCACTATGCCACTATGGGCGTTGCTCTAGTCCTGGAAACTGGACTAATATTTTTGGGGGGGGGACTTTCTTTCTTGCTTACTTCGACGTTTGCACTTTGTGTCCTCTCTTGCTTTTCCTTTTGTTGCTTTTTCTCCCCCCACTCGTGCCCCCGCACTCCTCTGCGAATCTCACTCTGTATGTTTTCTTATGATGAGGAGTTATAGGCACTTCTTGGTGTGTCTATGTGGTTAGAGCTATTGGGTTGACAACTATTTAAGTTTGGAAGAGGGAGATGGGATGTGTACTAGGAGTATTCAGTAAGTTATGCTTACCCGCATACTCAGCAGCAAGTGTATTAACTAACTGAGTCATACACTACTACATCCTCTGTGTGTACTGCATTAAAATGAGGCTCATCAGGGACCGACTGGTGTAAACTGTAAGTTACGGTATACTGTTGGAGCAAGTGTGCGTAGTAATTGAGTAAGTACATTGCCATAAGTTGGAATTGGATAGCAATGATACATGAGACATCAGGAAAGTGCTTAAGGTGACCAGTATATTGCTTACAACCATATGTTTCTTGAAAGTTAGTGTGTTCTAAAAATGTGGTTAAAACTTAAAACTTTATTGAGCTCAGTAACCCGATGCTACTAACCTTGCAAGGGCACTCTGTGCCATCAAAATAGTTGGTCTCCCTTTGTCTTCAGTACGCTAAATTTTGAGCAGGTACCTAAGTCACAAGAACTTGCTTGTGAGGAGCTTTTAAGGTGTGAGCACGGCAGGAGTTGAAGACCAGGAGAAGGAGAAAAGGCTTAGTTCAATATGCAGAGCTTTAATAACATTCTTTCATTGTTTGACCTCAAAAGGAGGCTGTTTGATTTGGGTGTGGTTCGCATGGTGTGAGGTGCTCCAATATGTCTTCCAACTGGAAGGACTACTGTGAGTAGGGATAAGTCCATGCATGTCTTCAGTTATTGATCGGGAAGTCAGATGGTTATCTGCATGACAGTTTGCTGTGATTGAATTTTACTTGCATTGGATAGGTGAATATATCACACTCATGTATTGCTTCCTTGCTTTGCTTCACCTAGTTGACTGAAGTGTATTATGAAATAACTGAATCGTATGCTGAGTGTTGTCGAGGCGACAAAAATTTAAGTTGGGGAGATTGTAATGAATCAATTCATTATTTATTTAATTAATGTAGTATTTAAATACAACCCTAAATGAGTATTATGTCAATCTACTCACCTGTGCAAGTTCATATAATCGACAGTATGTCGATGTAATGCGAGTTTACTTACTTTGTCAAAAAGGTCAGCAGGATGACTTTTGTATCATAGTGTAATTTGCTAACTTTGTTGAAAAGGTCAGCAAAATGACTTTTGTATCATAGTATAATTTGCTGAGATTTATGTATCACTTATATATAGGATATAATATCTGTAAGTTGACATACAGTAAGCTCGCTTGATATTAGTTAGTATACTTAGCTTCAGTACGCTGAGCATAGATATATTCAGTTAGATTATTACTTGTAGATTGGCACATGTGAGCGTAGTATACTGAAAGTCGGGAGGTCAACTAAGATGCGGTAAACCGATGTCCTACCAATGTGGTTAACTCCTAAGTAGGCGGAGCCGTCGTCAGTCAACTGAACAGTTAGGACTTCATTCAACCGACCAATTAATACGGTCGTTATACCTAGATCCGTGGGTCCCAAGTTAATGGGTTTCCCACGGAACGGTGCACCTTGCGCCGTGGTCAACAAGGCGGTCACTAGGTACAGAGCAGGCTGGGATCTCGTGGTCCCTCATTCTGGGCAGTAGGCCTGAGAGTCGGATTTCCTACTTGCAAGTCCTGTGTGCCTTTTAGGGTTCGTTTTTATGACAAGCTTTCACGGGAGTTGAGATGGCATCTTCGTCTATGCTTTAAATGGACTGGACTAGGACTTTTTGGAAAGGCCTTGTTAAGATGCGTTCGTTGCCGTTGAGTTTGCTCCATTTGGAGTAGTATTGACAGAGTTATGCCCTCTAACATTTTGGGGTCACATAGCGGACAGATTCCGTGGTTTTGCACCTAAGTCAGTGGGATGTGTTTTAGCTACTTTATGGTCATCTGAATGAGAACGCCTTTGCTATTCAGTCCCCTGATGTTGTGTATGTGCTTATACATGCTTGTATGCTTGGTCGGCAAGAGGCCATGAGTTTTTAAAGGAGAAGCTCTAGTCCTCAAGCTCGCCTTTTTCTTGTACCTTGTGTTAGTGTGCAAGTATGGCACACTACGGTAAGTGAGTCAAGGGGTATAGATGAGTAAACGGGATTCATTCTAAGGGCAAAGATCGGTCCCTGATTTCTCACGCCTCCACCTATCTCTAATCTCATATATTTAAATGGAATATATTCATCTTGAATAAGCAAGATTCATTTCAACGTGCCCAATGTCATCGAAGATCTCGTCAGGGGTAGGCATAGGACATCTGTCCTATTTAGTGACCTCGTTCAGCTTATGATAGTCACCGCACATCCTCTTTTGAGACCAGCTGCCTGAGGCATCCTTCTTTGCCGACATGACCGTAGGGGCCACATAGGTGGAGGAGGACTCCCGAATCAGCTAGTTGTCCTCCAGCTTGCCCGTTTGCATGCAGATCAAGCCGTCCTCGAAGTGACTGTAGTAGTATCGCTTCTGGAAGATGGGTATGTCGGACGTGAGGCAAAGCCTCATGGGGTCGTCAGTGTAGCGCCCCAAGTCATGCATGCCGCTGGCCAAGCAGGCACTGCGCCTGGCATCGAGCATCTCCGTCAGCTGCGTTGCCTGCTCCGTGGTAAGGGTCCCCCCCAACTTCCATGTAGGGGCTGCTGGAGGTGGTGCTTGCCCTGCACCTGTCGCCTCTTGTGCTGCTACTGTGGAGCTTTGCCCTCTTGTTGGCGTTGCCTGTTTGCTGGTAGAGGGCGGCTGGCCTGCACCAGCACCGGCTCCTGCTTGCACCTGCCCTGCGGCTACCAGCTGATTAGTAGGTGCTGCCTGCCGGCGTGCAGAAGGAAAAATAAAGGGGGAGCGATGCGGCTCCCTGGCCCGCTGTGCCTCCTTCCTTCGCGATCCCACCCCCAGCGGGCGTGAGTCGGAGGAAGATTCTGGAGGCGAATGGTACGTCTGACAAAGAGGGGCCTGCGGGGCGGGCCCCTCTCGGTGGGAACGCCAGCGGGTGTCGGGCTGAGGGCGTGTACCGTCATCCTCGGAGGAGCTATCGTCGGGCGCGTCCAAGCGACGGGGCAGCTCGGGAGGACGGACCTCCATATAGAGTGGTGTCAAGGATTGTATCTGCAAAAGAATCCAGGTCAAGACGTTGGCATCAATAGCCAGCCTCAAGAGCCGCACGCGGTTGACCTCGGTGATGCCATCCACCTGGTTCAGATGCAACAAGAAGCCCATGGCGCGCTCCATCTCCACGGCGCGCGGTCGCTCGTACAGATCCGAGGAAAGGTCAATGATCATGCCGCAAGCTGCGCCGATGGAAGCAGCGCTGTCGTAGCGGCTAACGAAAGTCGGCAAGGCGCGCATGACATTGCCGAGCACCTCACACTGGGCCTGCGACGGATGGGGCAGAGCTTTAGCGCGTTGGGCCAGCCGCGCGATGTCGAGGATGGACTTGACGTTGCGGGTGTGGCGTGGGTGCGCAGCTGCGAGGGCCTCCAGCGTACCTGGCAGGGCCAGGTTGGTGAAGTAGGCGCGTACGAGGTGCGCAAAGGATCCGATTTGCACGGCGTCAATGACAGCCTCGCGCCCTAGGTAGCTGCTGCAGAGCTCAAAGTCGATGCGCACGGTGGGTCGCTCATCGTTGCGCACCGCCACATTCTCCAAGATCCACGCAAGGGAGTGAGGTGGCTGGCGCACTTCAGCCAAGTTGAGGACGCGAAGGAGGTGCCAGACGAGCGCCGTGCGAGGGTCGTTGAGGGCGCCGCCACGGCCTGCAATGGAGAACCTATGGCAATCCCAGCCAGCGATAACAAGATCCACTGGATCGAGGCGAGTCACGTGCTCGTTAGGGATGTCGCGGATGTTCAAGGGCCAGTCGATTTGCGCATGGCGGAAGGCGCCAGCGGGAAAGAGGTCGGGAAAGCGCTCGTGAAAGAGCGCCATCTGGCGTTGGGCGACCTGCTACGTCTTGAGATTGAGATCAATGTAGACATAGCGCCTGACTGGAATACCAACCTATAGGGTAGCCAACAACCCAATGGCGATGCCGTCGTGCAATTCCACTGGAACAATGCCGCCAGGCCTCTCATCCAGCTGGTCTGTGTAGATTGGCGTTGGCACGGGGCGAAGGTCCACGGTTGGCGGGTACGTACGGGCAACGCTGTATTGGTGTGGAGCCATACGAAGGGCAGCAACTGCACGGTCGGCGTAGTCGCGCGTGAGATGCGGAAGAGGCCCAACCAGCGGCTGGGGCTGGACGTAGCGCGCGTAGGCCTGGTACCGTCGCCACCTGTCTTGAGCGTCCTGCAGGATGTGCAAAAGAACTGAGGTCGAGCGGGATTGGGCTATGTGCACGCAGGTAAGCTGCCACCTGCGCCGGGCCTTGCGATCCTGCTTGTGAGAAGCAGCGTACGCAAGCTGGTCCAGAATTGAGCAATGGGCAGGTACTGGTGCGAGTCGTAGGAGGCCTGCTGGCGTTGGCGGAACGGGAGGTCCATCGGGTTGGCGCTGCCGGCTGGCTCCGTGCGGTGGGCAAAATATTGGACGCCCATTGGCTGGCAAGGCGCCAATTGCTCCCGGGCACGGAGCTGAGGGTGGAGCGGTTGCTGATTGTCAGGACGCTGGTAGCGGCGCGCCAGGTCGTCGACTGTTGGAGAGCGGTGACCGGGCCTGGAGTCGCACGCGCGGCTACTGGTGCGGGCCACCTTGGAGGGAGGTGGGCCGCCAGGCCCGTCACTGGCGAGGTGGCTGCGAGGAGTTAGCGGGCGCTGGTCGTACAGCGCGTGGGAGGCGTACGTGGTGGACTGCGGACCGTCCACCCGGTCGTCAATCTTGTGATAGGGTGGAGTGGCTGCGCGATCGCGGCTGTTGCGATAGGGTGGAGTGGCAGCACGATCGCGGGTATCGTGGTAGGGCGCGCTCGTGACGGACTCTCCGCCACAACAGGACAGCGGGGCACGCGTAACCCGCCCACCGGCAAACGGCCCGCGATGACAGCGGCCACGGCCACGACCAGCGTCGTGCTGACGCCCGGCAAGGAGCACTACAGCACGACGCTCTCAGCGACGCGCAGTTAGCGGCCAAGGCTGAGATCACCCGCCTACACGCTCGCAACGCCAGCGCCGGCTACGATGCGTGTGGGACCCTATATGCCCCCGCCAGCAGCACGTTCCTCACTCAGGCTGCTGCCAGTCGCAGACAAAGACAACCTGCCCAACTGACAGCTGGCAGACACCCATCTTGTAGTGATTTGAGTTATTATATATTAGTATGCATATATTTTAATGTTTTCAAATATATATGGAGTAGTATTGTGTGGATTCAAGTGTGAATAGGTACTCTAGTAACTTGGTTCATGTCCTTTGAACCTTCCAAGGCATTTTCGAAGTTAGAGGAAAGACCTAGAAGAACTCCATGTGGCAAAAGTAAGATGTGCCATTTTTAGGTCAAAAGGACATGTGTACATTATTCTAGAAAGAGGTGGCAAGTTTTGGGATGTGTTGGGTGCCAACACATCAACATACACCTTCCTAGAAATTACTTATGTAGCAAGTATATAAACAAGAGCTAGAACATAGAAAGACATTCCAGAATCACTCTTGTACTTGCCAAAATCCAGAAATATATTAACTTTCAAGAAGCCATCTCTCTTTCAAGAAGCTACCACTTGTGTTCAAAGATCCTTGTCTTGAATAGATAAAGTATTCTGTTTTACTAAGTACTTTATCTATCTGTTTCACTACAGTGGTATCGGAGCTAGGCACTTTGGTAGCACAAGAAGATGGCCGATCCTCAAGACCAACAGCAAGCTTTCGAAGGAAGCCCTTCCTCTCCAAGACACCCTCCTCCAGCGCCGATGGGAGAGCCCACTCAAGAAAATCTGCAACAACAAGAAGCACCACAAGGAGGAGCACACCCTCCTCCAGCGTCGATGGGAGAGCCTACTCAAGGAAATCTCCAACAACAAGAAGCACCACAAGGAGGAGCACCGTCAAATCCCGTGGCAGCCGCTATAGCAAAGTTGACCCCACCACAAGGAGTTCCCGCAAATGAGTGGGCAGCCTTCCTAATGACCGTCCACAACCAAGTGGGCTTGGCCACCTATGAAGCAACCGTGCAAGCGTCAAGAGAAGCTATGGCTGCCATGGTTGCCCCTATTGCGAGCAATGCTCAAAATCCAGCCCCGGCTCAAGCGCCTCCACAAGAGCCAACGAGAGCAAGGAAACTCATCAAGCCCGGCAAACCCGACACTTTCAACCCCGGGAAAGGTGCCAACCTGAATTTATGGCTCTACCAAGTGGAGACGTACCTCGCATTCCTTGAAGTACCCGAGGAGGACTACGTTCCCTTTGCCGTTACCTTACTTAGAGGAGCAGCAACATCATGGTGGCGTAACTATCAAGCGGCTATATATCAAGCTATGGCGCACCCCATGCTCGGCCAAGAGCCCCCACCATCATATGCAAGATGGGCAGATTTTCGTGAGGCCCTCAAGAAGCAATTCATGCCCATCAATGCGGAGAAGATTGCCCGAGGAAAGCTCCACCATCTCAAGCAAACGACGTCCGTTCAAGAGTATACATCCAGATTTCACGCCCTCACTCTTGAGATCCCCAACATGTCTCTCGAGGAGAAGATTGACCGCTACATCTTTGGCCTCAAACCCAAGGTGGCAAAGGAAGTGGAGTTACGCGACTTGACGGACTTCTCAAAGATCATTGAAGTGGCCCAAAAGGTGGATACCTTGGATTTCAAGCACTCCGTGCCTTCATCTTCACGGGTACCGACGACGCGGGTGTACGCAGCCCCTTCCACATCCGAATCTGGACCCACACCCATGGAAATCGGAGTTATTAAAAGGGACCCCGCGGCTGCCCGGAAGAGTGGAAGACCCTCCAATGACACTTATGATGCAAGAAACCAGCAAGGAGTGAAAGCAAGACTCTCCCCGGCTGAAAAAGAAGCTCTCATGACGGCTGGACTATGCTTTTATTGCAAGGAAAAGGGCCATCGTGCACTTTCATGCCCCAAAAAGTTGTCAAAAAACGGACAGCGCCGGTAGGCCAGGAGCCTACCACCCCAAGACCCACTTCACGAGAAGGCAACACGCCAAGTGAGGTGGAGACCCCCGTTGAAGACGACGTTCCAGCCCCAATGAGTTTGAGAGGTTACCTTGGAGGAGAGAAGGTCCACATCTTGGTGGATAGCGGAGCTCAAGGCAACTTCATTGCTGCAGATTTTGCCACCAAGCACGGTATTACTATGCGAACTCTTGACCACGACGAGGAGATTATGATGCCCGATGGATTCTCCTATACTACCCCTTCCAAGAAGACGTACCCCTTGGCACTCTCTATCAAGTCCTTCAAGGATAGAGTAGTGTTCTCCCCCATGCAATTGGGCAAGTACGACGTCATCCTAGGGACGCCTTGGTTGACCAAGCACAACCCCCAAGTTGATTGGAGGACCGGTACTATCAAGATCAAGAATGACATCACTTCAAGAATCTGTATTTTGCGCGCAATCCAGAATATCCAGACCCAAGACATCCAGAAGCCGGCACACGAGATACTATTGTCCGCCCTCCAACTCAAGAGACTTGTGAGGAAGGGACACGAGCTTCTTTTGGCCTTGATCACGCCAAAAGACATCAAGAAAGACATCGAGAGTCAAGAAGGCAGCCCCGTTCCCAAGGAGATACAAGAAGTCTTAGAGGACTACAAAGAAGTGTTCTCCCCGGAATTGCCCAAGGGCCTAACCCCCAAAAGATTCGTAGACCACAAGATAGTGTTGGAGCCCGGAAGCAAGCCCATCTCTCGGCCTACGTTCAAAATGTCATACACGGAGCTAGACGAAGTCAAGAAGCAAATCAAGGAGCTACTGGAGCATGGCTTCATTCGACCTAGCAAGTCGCCATTTGGAGCCCCGGTGCTATTTGTCAAAAAGAAAGACGGTACCTTGAGGATGTGTGTGGACTATCGCGCCCTCAACAAGATCACCATCAAGAATCGATACCCGCTGCCGCGCATGGATGAGCTCATGGACCGGCTGGTTGGAGCCAAGTACTTCACGAAGATTGACTTACGGAGCGGCTACCACCAGATTCGCATCGCAGAACCGGACATAGAGAAGACGGCATTCAGGACAAGATATGGACATTTTGAGTTCATGGTCCTGCCATTTGGACTCACCAACGCGCCAGCAACTTTCATGACTATGATGAACACCATATTTCAGCCCATGTTGGACAGATTTGTGGTGGTATTCATCGATGACATCCTTATCTACAGCAAGACCCTTGAAGAGCATGCGAGACACTTGAAAGAAGTCCTCGAAGTATTGAAGCAAAACAACCTGTTTGCGAAGGAGTCAAAATGCGAGTTTGCCAAACAAGAAGTGGAGTTCCTAGGTCTCCACGTGACTGCAGATGGCATCAAGATAGACCCCAAGAAGACCACGGTGGTGGAGGAATGGCCAACCCCCACGACCAAGAAAGAACTCCAGTCATTCTTGGGATTTGCCAATTGGTACAGAAAATTCATCCAAGGCTTCTCGCACATAGCAGCCCCCCTGACAGATCTACTCAAGAAGGACAGGCTATATACATGGACCGAGAAAGAGGAAGAGGCATTTCAAGAGTTAAAGCGAAGATTGACCACATCCCCGGTGCTCACACTCCCAAGTCCAAACCCAGATTGGCCCTTCCACGTCATCACCGATGCATCTTCCTATGCAATAGGAGCAATCCTGCTTCAAGACCAAGGCAAGGGACTGCAGCCCATCGCCTACGAGTCAAGGAAGCTAAATCCAGCCGAGCAAAATTATACAACCACGGAGCGAGAGGCATTGGCGATTGTACATGCCTTGAAGGTTTGGCGCTGCTACGTTGAAGGACGCAAAGTACTGGTCACCACGGACCACGAGGCGTTAAAGCACCTCCAAACGCAGCCGTATCTCTCAAGGAGACAAGCAAGATGGAGCGGATACTTGCAACAATACAACATCACGATTCAGTACCAGCCCGGCAAGACAAACCCGGCTGACCCCCTCTCAAGACTGCAATTAAATGCAGTGATGGTATCCCTGAAGACAGATCTGGAAGCTCGATTTTCAGCCGCCTATGAAAGAGACCCTTACTACAAGAACGGAGAAGCAGCCTTGGACCCATGCAAGAAGCAAGAAGGCAATTATTGGGTGAGGCAAGATACGGGCCAGAGATGTGTTCCTAATGACTTAGACCTCCGGCTCTTGCTTCTACGAGAAGCACACGACAACCCTCTTGGAGGACACTTTGGAATCCTAAGGACCACGGGCGTTCTAGCTAGGAC
Source organism: Mesotaenium endlicherianum (assembly GCA_009602735.1). Classification (NCBI taxonomy): domain Eukaryota; kingdom Viridiplantae; phylum Streptophyta; class Zygnematophyceae; order Zygnematales; family Mesotaeniaceae; genus Mesotaenium; species Mesotaenium endlicherianum. The sequence goes on from WELA01010273.1 coordinate 364,632, forward strand.
TTATTGTTGGCCAGGCATGTCTAAGCAAGTCAAGGAGTACTGCAGGAGCTGTGACACATGCCAAAGAATCAAGCCATCATCGCAAAAGGCGGGAGGACTCCTCCAACCACTACCAATCCCCGAAAGACAATGGACGGACATCTCAATGGACCTTATCGTGGACTTGCCCGTGACACCTCGAGGCCATAATGCAATACTCACGGTGGTGGACAGACTTACCAAGATGGCTCATTTTATTCCCACGACGACTAAGGCTACAGCACCACAACTTGCAAGACTCATCTTTGACAACATCTTCCGACTCCATGGACTACCATCAAGAATTGTGTCAGATAGAGATCCAAGATTCACAAGCCATTTCTGGAAAAATCTCTTCAAGAACTTGGGTACATCGCTGGATATGTCTACTGCCTACCACCCACAATCAGATGGGCAAACCGAGCGTATGAATCGTACCCTAAAGACCTCTCTAAAGGCCTACGTGTCTACCCTCGAGCAAGACTGGGACATGTACTTGACCCCCCTCGAGTTTGCCTACAACAACACTACGCAGGCCTCTACCCAAGAGTCCCCATTCTTCCTCAACTATGGCTTCCATCCGACCACGCCACTGAGCTTCACGGCTGGCCATGATGAAGTACCTGCAGCCACAGATTTTATGGAGACATTAGAAGCAGCCCTTACAGCAGCGAAGAAAGCTCTACAACACGCGCAAGATGCTCAAGCAAGAGTGGCGAACAGATCCAGAAGAGAAATTACGTACAGAGTGGGTGACAACGTGTTACTATCATCCAAGAACATTTCCCTGAACAACAGGCCTGCCGGCAGCAAGTTCTCTCCCAAGTATTTGGGACCCTTCAAGATTATCCAGCAAGTCAACCCCGTTGCTTTCAAGCTAGAACTTCCCCAGACTATGCACATCGACCCCGTATTCCACGCTTCCCTCTTCAAGCCATATGTGCAACCCGACAACAAGTTCCCAGGACGTGTGACAACCCCACCAGCCCCAACAATAGTGGATGATCATTTGGAGTACGAAGTGGAAGACATAGTGGCTATGAGAAATTTCAGGAGACAGCAGCAATACTTGATCAAGTGGAAAGGATATCCAGATTCGGAGAATAGTTGGGTGGCGGCGCACTACCTTGACAAAGTTCAGAGAAAGTTGAAGCGCTTCCATGCCGCCAACCCCCATCTTGGACCAGCCCCAAGTCTCTCTACTAGAAGCCCGAAGACTTCAGGGAGGCAGCCTGCCACCATCAAGAAGCAGCAGAAGACCCCTTGGAGGCAGCCTGCAAGAACAAGAAAGAGGAAAAATTGACATTAGACACTCTTCTCTTCTCGCAGTTTCTGGACAGAAAACTAAAACTGCTACTGGTAATAGGTCTCTGCATAATAAATTCTGAAAATTTACCTGGCTGTAGTCCATGAGTAGCCGGTCATTTAGAGTCCAAGTTTGCTCAATTTGGAGCACTGGTGAGAGAGATATGATGCTCTAAGTAGAAGGGGGTCAGGCTGCTGGCATTGTTAGGACAGAATATGCCTTCTGACATTGTGCCTTCCCCTGAACTTGGAATGCTCTGAAACTCAAGACTCTGGTAGAACATCTTACAGCGCCCAGTTTGAGACTTAGTTTGCAGAATTTGGAGAAGTATAGAAGGACTTATGATTTTCAGAAGTTTCTGCACAGATTTGGAGGAGTGCCTACTCTCTCAGCTCTCAACGACACTCCAGAAATGAGAATGCTCTCAAATTTGGTGACCCGGTAGAGTTCTCCGACGCGGTCCGTCTGGCACTCGAATTTTCAGATTTGGAGCAGTTCTGTGGCCGCTATGAATTTTTGAGTTCGTGGCAGATTCTGGGCCAACTTGTACAATTTTCTTTATCATTAAGGAGTAGGCTAGCCAATAAGGTCACACCACCTACGACCTTGCCTAGTCTACCTTACATGTGTAGCACCTGACTTGGCGCCTTTGACTAGTCCTCTTCACATGTGTGGCATCTGACTTGAAACTGTTGACTAGTTTGCTCCACATGTGTAAGACCTGACTTGACGCGCCGAGACGTCGCTTTTTCTATCGGGGGGGTGATGTAGTGATTTGAGTTATTATATATTAGTATGCATATATTTTAATGTTTTCAAATATATATGGAATAGTATTGTGTGAATTCAAGTGTGAATAGGTACTCTAGTAACTTGGTTCATGTCCTTTGAACCTTCCAAGGCATTTTCGAAGTTAGAGGAAAGACCTAGAAGAACTCCATGTGGCAAAAGTCAAATGTGCCATTTTTAGGTCAAAAGGACATGTGTACATTATTCTAGAAAGAGGTGGCAAGTTTTGGGATGTGTTGGGTGCCAACACATCAACATACACCTTCCTAGAAATTACTTATGTAGCAAGTATATAAACAAGAGCTAGAACATAGAAAGAGGGGAGAATCACTCTTGTACTTGCCAAAATCCAGAAATATATTAACTTTCAAGAAGCCATCTCTCTTTCAAGAAGCTACCACTTGTGTTCAAAGATCCTTGTCTTGAATAGATAAAGTATTCTGTTTTACTAAGTACTTTATCTATCTGTTTCACTACAATCTGGCACAGCACTCAGTCGACGCCGCAGTCCAGGACGGGCCGGCGCCAGCTCTGCCAGCACCGACGCTTGCGACGACTCTTGCTTGCACGGCCTTACTGTCAACTGCAGGGCCAACCATGGCCAGCCTCGCCACAGCTGGCTTCTTCCTGCGAGTCCGTCAAACGGCTACGCAGGTCGCGATGTGCTTCGGCACTCGCATATCTGCGCACGAGAGAGCGGCAGGAGCACAGTTGCCTGCTGCTGGCTGCTAGCAGCAGGATCTTGCGATTGGCGCCACGTGGCATGCGCACGACGTCCGAGGTGCCACGCCCCATCACCGTCATTGACGCCAGTGGCCGGGCGCCAGGGACGACAACGCAAGGTCCCTTTCGGCGACCTGGCCTCCTCGCTCCGGGCACGCCAGTCGGCGCAGCTCCACTTGGCAGCTGCTCCTAGGCGCCTCCCCTTGGCAGGCGCGCAAACGGCAAAGGAGCCGGCACTATCTACCAGGGGGGGACATCCCCAACATTGTCGCACGACCCAATCATCCGGAAGCCGCCCGACGGCTCGTGCACGACATCGCTCAGCCAGGGCTTAAACCCTGGTTGCGTGCAAAACCCCGGCATCCGCGCAAGCTGTCAAGGCTGCGCATCACACGGGCCCACGCAAGGGAAAGGGCTGACGGATCGACAGCCCGCCTGGTGCTTTTCAGGAGCGACCCGCGAGCGTCACGTGGCGGTCCAGCAAAGGTCCCGCAGGACCCTGCTGCCGTCCCGACGCCGGGCCAGGTTTCGCATAGGCGCCCATCCTCGCTAGGTCGCCAGTGCCCCTGCCACATCACGCACTGGTGCCGCCGCTCGCACCAGCACAGGTGCAACAGGGACAATAGCCGCCCCAGAAGCCCTCGTCTAGTGCGCACGGACACGGCCACTTGGCAGTGGTCCGGCAACTCACGAGGCTACATGCGAGCGCCCGCTCGTGGCAGCTGCTGGTCAAGCAGCAGGCGCGCCCAAGCGCGACGGACCCACTAAGGGATGGCGTATGGAGGAAGCTCAGCGTCTGTCCCGCTCCTTCCGCTTCCTCGACCCTCCAGCAGCGTGAGTCACGCCAGCACCGCACGCACATGCATCGCCAGTGATTACGGTGCAGCTCAGCGCCGAGGTGTTACCGCTTGCATTGCATCGCATGCTGGCGGTGTCCTTTGCGAAGCTAGGGGTGACGCTGGAGACAGGCCGCCCAGCTGATCCTCCATTCCCTCGCTCCTGGTACTCGCTCAGGCACAGATAGGCCAATAGCAGGGGCTTCCACTGCAACGCTCTCAGCTCCCGCTCGACCCCCGCACAAGCGCAGGTTGATCAGCAGCCCTAATGTTGCATTTCTGGACAATGCACAAGGGATTGTGCTGGTCAACAAGCAGGCCTCCCAGCTCATTATCTTTGACACTAGCGCACAACCAGTTTTGATCAGTCACAATTATCTCCGGCAGCTGGGCCACTCCTCAGCTGACCGAAAGGATTCGCCCATGCGGATCAACACTGCTGCTGGTACATCCGAGTCCGTGACAGGTCGCACGCGGTTGGCGCTCGTCTTCACCTTTCGGCCCGGGACCGAGGATGAGAAAACGATCCATTGCCACGCGCTCGTAACGCGCTCTAACACCTTTGACGTCATCTTAGGTCAGGACGTGCTCTTTCTCATTGGAGCCGCGGTGGATAACTTAGTGAAACAGATACATAAAGTACTTGGTAAAACAGAATACTTTATCTATTCAAGACAAGGATCTTTGAACACAAGTGGTAGCTTCTTGAAAGAAAGATGGCTTCTTGAAAGTTAATATATTTCTGGATTTTGGCAAGTACAAGAGTGATTCTCCCCTGTCTTTCTATGTTCTAGCTCTTGTTTATATACTTGCTACATAAGTAATTTCTAGGAAGGTGTATGTTGATGTGTTGGCACCCAACACATCCCAAAACTTGCCACCTCTTTCTAGAATAATGTACACATGTCCTTTTGACCTAAAAATGGCACATCTGACTTTTGCCACATGGAGTTCTTCTAGGTCTTTCCTCTAACTTCGAAAATGCCTTGGAAGGTTCAAAGGACATGAACCAAGTTACTAGAGTACCTATTCACACTTGACTCCACACAATACTACTCCAAATATATTTGAAAACATTAAAATATATGCAAACTAATATATAATAACTCAAATCACTACATCACCCCCCCGATAGAAAAAGCGACGTCTCGGCGCGTCAAGTCAGGTCTTACACATGTGGAGCAAACTAGTCAACAGTTTCAAGTCAGATGCCACACATGTGAAGAGGACTAGTCAAAGGCGCCAAGTCAGGTGCTACACATGTAAGGTAGACTAGGCAAGGTCGTAGGTGGTGTGACCTTATTGGCTAGCCTACTCCTTAATGATAAAGAAAATTGTACAAGTTGGCCCAGAATCTGCCACGAACTCAAAAATTCATAGCGGCCACAGAACTGCTCCAAATCTGAAAATTCGAGTGCCAGACGGACCGCGTCGGAGAACTCTACCGGGTCACCAAATTTGAGAGCATTCTCATTTCTGGAGTGTCGTTGAGAGCTGAGAGAGTAGGCACTCCTCCAAATCTGTGCAGAAACTTCTGAAAATCATAAGTCCTTCTATACTTCTCCAAATTCTGCAAACTAAGTCTCAAACTGGGCGCTGTAAGATGTTCTACCAGAGTCTTGAGTTTCAGAGCATTCCAAGTTCAGGGGAGGGCACAATGTCAGAAGGCATATTCTGCCCTAACAATGCCAGCAGCCTGACCCCCTTCTACTTAGAGCATCATATCTCTCTCACCAGTGCTCCAAATTGAGCAAACTTGGACTCTAAATGACCGGCTACTCATGGACTACAGCCAGGTAAATTTTCAGAATTTATTATGCAGAGACCTATCACCAGTAGCAGTTTTAGTTTTCTGTCCAGAAACTGCGAGAAGAGAAGAGTGTCTAATGTCAATTTTTCCTCTTTCTTGTTCTTGCAGGCTGCCTCCAAGGGGTCTTCTGCTGCTTCTTGATGGTGGCAGGCTGCCTCCCTGAAGTCTTCGGGCTTCTAGTAGAGAGACTTGGGGCTGGTCCAAGATGGGGGTTGGCGGCATGGAAGCGCTTCAACTTTCTCTGAACTTTGTCAAGGTAGTGCGCCGCCACCCAACTATTCTCCGAATCTGGATATCCTTTCCACTTGATCAAGTATTGCTGCTGTCTCCTGAAATTTCTCATAGCCACTATGTCTTCCACTTCGTACTCCAAATGATCATCCACTATTGTTGGGGCTGGTGGGGTTGTCACACGTCCTGGGAACTTGTTGTCGGGTTGCACATATGGCTTGAAGAGGGAAGCGTGGAATACGGGGTCGATGTGCATAGTCTGGGGAAGTTCTAGCTTGAAAGCAACGGGGTTGACTTGCTGGATAATCTTGAAGGGTCCCAAATACTTGGGAGAGAACTTGCTGCCGGCAGGCCTGTTGTTCAGGGAAATGTTCTTGGATGATAGTAACACGTTGTCACCCACTCTGTACGTAATTTCTCTTCTGGATCTGTTCGCCACTCTTGCTTGAGCATCTTGCGCGTGTTGTAGAGCTTTCTTCGCTGCTGTAAGGGCTGCTTCTAATGTCTCCATAAAATCTGTGGCTGCAGGTACTTCATCATGGCCAGCCGTGAAGCTCAGTGGCGTGGTCGGATGGAAGCCATAGTTGAGGAAGAATGGGGACTCTTGGGTAGAGGCCTGCGTAGTGTTGTTGTAGGCAAACTCGAGGGGGGTCAAGTACATGTCCCAGTCTTGCTCGAGGGTAGACACGTAGGCCTTTAGAGAGGTCTTTAGGGTACGATTCATACGCTCGGTTTGCCCATCTGATTGTGGGTGGTAGGCAGTAGACATATCCAGCGATGTACCCAAGTTCTTGAAGAGATTTTTCCAGAAATGGCTTGTGAATCTTGGATCTCTATCTGACACAATTCTTGATGGTAGTCCATGGAGTCGGAAGATGTTGTCAAAGATGAGTCTTGCAAGTTGTGGTGCTGTAGCCTTAGTCGTCGTGGGAATAAAATGAGCCATCTTGGTAAGTCTGTCCACCGCCGTGAGTATTGCATTATGGCCTCGAGGTGTCACGGGCAAGTCCACGATAAGGTCCATTGAGATGTCCGTCCATTGTCTTTCGGGGATTGGTAGTGGTTGGAGGAGTCCTCCCGCCTTTTGCGATGATGGCTTGATTCTTTGGCATGTGTCACAGCTCCTGCAGTACTCCTTGACTTGCTTAGACATGCCTGGCCAACAATAAGTCCTAGCTAGAACGCCCGTGGTCCTTAGGATTCCAAAGTGTCCTCCAAGAGGGTTGTCGTGTGCTTCTCGTAGAAGCAAGAGCCGGAGGTCTAAGTCATTAGGAACACATCTCTGGCCCGTATCTTGCCTCACCCAATAATTGCCTTCTTGCTTCTTGCATGGGTCCAAGGCTGCTTCTCCGTTCTTGTAGTAAGGGTCTCTTTCATAGGCGGCTGAAAATCGAGCTTCCAGATCTGTCTTCAGGGATACCATCACTGCATTTAATTGCAGTCTTGAGAGGGGGTCAGCCGGGTTTGTCTTGCCGGGCTGGTACTGAATCGTGATGTTGTATTGTTGCAAGTATCCGCTCCATCTTGCTTGTCTCCTTGAGAGATACGGCTGCGTTTGGAGGTGCTTTAACGCCTCGTGGTCCGTGGTGACCAGTACTTTGCGTCCTTCAACGTAGCAGCGCCAAACCTTCAAGGCATGTACAATCGCCAATGCCTCTCGCTCCGTGGTTGTATAATTTTGCTCGGCTGGATTTAGCTTCCTTGACTCGTAGGCGATGGGCTGCAGTCCCTTGCCTTGGTCTTGAAGCAGGATTGCTCCTATTGCATAGGAAGATGCATCGGTGATGACGTGGAAGGGCCAATCTGGGTTTGGACTTGGGAGTGTGAGCACCGGGGATGTGGTCAATCTTCGCTTTAACTCTTGAAATGCCTCTTCCTCTTTCTCGGTCCATGTATATAGCCTGTCCTTCTTGAGTAGATCTGTCAGGGGGGCTGCTATGTGCGAGAAGCCTTGGATGAATTTTCTGTACCAATTGGCAAATCCCAAGAATGACTGGAGTTCTTTCTTGGTCGTGGGGGTTGGCCATTCCTCCACCACCGTGGTCTTCTTGGGGTCTATCTTGATGCCATCAGCAGTCACGTGGAGACCTAGGAACTCCACTTCTTGTTTGGCAAACTCGCATTTTGACTCCTTCGCAAACAGCTTGTTTTGCTTCAATACTTCAAGGACTTCTTTCAAGTGTCTCGCATGCTCTTCAAGGGTCTTGCTGTAGATAAGGATGTCATCGATGAATACCACCACAAATCTGTCCAACATGGGCTGAAATATGGTGTTCATCATAGTCATGAAAGTTGCTGGCGCGTTGGTGAGTCCAAATGGCAGGACCATGAACTCAAAATGTCCATATCTTGTCCTGAATGCCGTCTTCTCTATGTCCGGTTCTGCGATGCGAATCTGGTGGTAGCCGCTCCGTAAGTCAATCTTCGTGAAGTACTTGGCTCCAACCAGCCGGTCCATGAGCTCATCCATGCGCGGCAGCGGGTATCGATTCTTGATGGTGATCTTGTTGAGGGCGCGATAGTCCACACACATCCTCAAGGTACCATCTTTCTTCTTGACAAATAGCACCGGGGCTCCAAATGGCGACTTGCTAGGTCGAATGAAGCCATGCTCCAGTAGCTCCTTGATTTGCTTCTTGACTTCGTCTAGCTCCGTGTATGACATTTTGAACGTAGGCCGAGAGATGGGCTTGCTTCCGGGCTCCAACTCTATCTTGTGGTCTACGAATCTTTTGGGGGGTAGGCCCTTGGGCAATTCCGGGGAGAACACTTCTTTGTAGTCCTCTAAGACTTCTTGTATCTCCTTGGGAACGGGGCTGCCTTCTTGACTCTCGATGTCTTTCTTGATGTCTTTTGGCGTGATCAAGGCCAAAAGAAGCTCGTGTCCCTTCCTCACAAGTCTCTTGAGTTGGAGGGCGGACAATAGTATCTCGTGTGCCGGCTTCTGGATGTCTTGGGTCTGGATATTCTGGATTGCGCGCAAAATACAGATTCTTGAAGTGATGTCATTCTTGATCTTGATAGTACCGGTCCTCCAATCAACTTGGGGGTTGTGCTTGGTCAACCAAGGCGTCCCTAGGATGACGTCGTACTTGCCCAATTGCATGGGGGAGAACACTACTCTATCCTTGAAGGACTTGATAGAGAGTGCCAAGGGGTACGTCTTCTTGGAAGGGGTAGTATAGGAGAATCCATCGGGCATCATAATCTCCTCGTCGTGGTCAAGAGTTCGCATAGTAATACCGTGCTTGGTGGCAAAATCTGCAGCAATGAAGTTGCCTTGAGCTCCGCTATCCACCAAGATGTGGACCTTCTCTCCTCCAAGGTAACCTCTCAAACTCATTGGGGCTGGAACGTCGTCTTCAACGGGGGTCTCCACCTCACTTGGCGTGTTGCCTTCTCGTGAAGTGGGTCTTGGGGTGGTAGGCTCCTGGCCTACCGGCGCTGTCCGTTTTTTGACAACTTTTTGGGGCATGAAAGTGCACGATGGCCCTTTTCCTTGCAATAAAAGCATAGTCCAGCCGTCATGAGAGCTTCTTTTTCAGCCGGGGAGAGTCTTGCTTTCACTCCTTGCTGGTTTCTTGCATCATAAGTGTCATTGGAGGGTCTTCCACTCTTCCGGGCAGCCGCGGGGTCCCTTTTAATAACTCCGATTTCCATGGGTGTGGGTCCAGATTCGGATGTGGAAGGGGCTGCGTACACCCGCGTCGTCGGTACCCGTGAAGATGAAGGCACGGAGTGCTTGAAATCCAAGGTATCCACCTTTTGGGCCACTTCAATGATCTTTGAGAAGTCCGTCAAGTCGCGTAACTCCACTTCCTTTGCCACCTTGGGTTTGAGGCCAAAGATGTAGCGGTCAATCTTCTCCTCGAGAGACATGTTGGGGATCTCAAGAGTGAGGGCGTGAAATCTGGATGTATACTCTTGAACGGACGTCGTTTGCTTGAGATGGTGGAGCTTTCCTCGGGCAATCTTCTCCGCATTGATGGGCATGAATTGCTTCTTGAGGGCCTCACGAAAATCTGCCCATCTTGCATATGATGGTGGGGGCTCTTGGCCGAGCATGGGGTGCGCCATAGCTTGATATATAGCCGCTTGATAGTTACGCCACCATGATGTTGCTGCTCCTCTAAGTAAGGTAACGGCAAAGGGAACGTAGTCCTCCTCGGGTACTTCAAGGAATGCGAGGTACGTCTCCACTTGGTAGAGCCATAAATTCAGGTTGGCACCTTTCCCGGGGTTGAAAGTGTCGGGTTTGCCGGGCTTGATGAGTTTCCTTGCTCTCGTTGGCTCTTGTGGAGGCGCTTGAGCCGGGGCTGGATTTTGAGCATTGCTCGCAATAGGGGCAACCATGGCAGCCATAGCTTCTCTTGACGCTTGCACGGTTGCTTCATAGGTGGCCAAGCCCACTTGGTTGTGGACGGTCATTAGGAAGGCTGCCCACTCATTTGCGGGAACTCCTTGTGGTGGGGTCAACTTTGCTATAGCGGCTGCCACGGGATTTGACGGTGCTCCTCCTTGTGGTGCTTCTTGTTGTTGGAGATTTCCTTGAGTAGGCTCTCCCATCGACGCTGGAGGAGGGTGTGCTCCTCCTTGTGGTGCTTCTTGTTGTTGCAGATTTTCTTGAGTGGGCTCTCCCATCGGCGCTGGAGGAGGGTGTCTTGGAGAGGAAGGGCTTCCTTCGAAAGCTTGCTGTTGGTCTTGAGGATCGGCCATCTTCTTGTGCTACCAAAGTGCCTAGCTCCGATACCACTGTAGTGAAACAGATAGATAAAGTACTTAGTAAAACAGAATACTTTATCTATTCAAGACAAGGATCTTTGAACACAAGTGGTAGCTTCTTGAAAGAGAGATGGCTTCTTGAAAGTTAATATATTTCTGGATTTTGGCAAGTACAAGAGTGATTCTGGAATGTCTTTCTATGTTCTAGCTCTTGTTTATATACTTGCTACATAAGTAATTTCTAGGAAGGTGTATGTTGATGTGTTGGCACCCAACACATCCCAAAACTTGCCACCTCTTTCTAGAATAATGTACACATGTCCTTTTGACCTAAAAATGGCACATCTGACTTTTGCCACATGGAGTTCTTCTAGGTCTTTCCTCTAACTTCGAAAATGCCTTCGAAGGTTCAAAGGACATGAACCAAGTTACCAGAGTACCTATTCACACTTGACTCCACACAATACTACTCCAAATATATTTGAAAACATTAAAATATATGCATACTAATATATAATAACTCAAATCACTACAATAACCGGACGGAGCGGGCACACTATCGGCCCAACTGGCACACAGGAGGCACGCGCACGGCATCATTGCCGCTGGACATTATGGACCGGCAACCCACGTCAGCAGCCCTCTACGGCTTCATGGCTCTCGGCGACGACGAGGACTAACACGGCGTTACCCACATGCGCAAGGGCGGCCCAGAGGACAACAATGTTTCTGTCGGGGCCGACCTGCTCCAGTCCCAGGACGAGGAGCCAAAGCGGCCCAGCGCGGAGCTCCCCTGTAGTGATTTGAGTTATTATATATTAGTTTGCATATACTTTAATGTTGTCAAATATATTTGGAGTAGTATTGTGTGGAGTCAAGTGTCAATAGGTACTCTAGTAACTTGGTTCATGTCCTTTGAACCTTCCAAGGCATTCTCGAAGTTAGAGGAAAGACCTAGAAGAACTCTATGTGGCAAAAGTCAGATGTGCCATTTTTTGGTCAAAAGGACATGTGTACATTATTCTCGAAAAAGGTGGCAAGTTTTGGGATGTGTTGGGTGCCAACACATCAACATACACCTTCCTAGAAATTACTTATGTAGCAAGTATATAAACAAGAGCTAGAACATAGAAAGACAGGGGAGAATCACTCTTGTACTTGCCAAAATCCAGAAATATATTAACTTTCAAGAAGCCATCTCTCTTTCAAGAAGCTACCACTTGTGTTCAAAGATCCTTGTCTTGAATAGGTAATGTAGTCTGTTTTACTAAGTACTTTATCTATCTGTTTCACTACAGTGGTATCGGAGCTAGGCACTTTGGTAGCACAAGAAGATGGCCGATCCTCAAGACCAACAGCAAGCTTTCGAAGGAAGCCCTTCCTCTCCAAGACACCCTCCTCCAGCGCCGATGGGAGAGCCCACTCAAGAAAATCTGCAACAACAAGAAGCACCACAAAGAGGAGCACACCCTCCTCCAGCGTCAATGGGAGAGCCCACTCAAGAAAATCTTCAACAACAAGAAGCACCACAAAGAGGAGCACACCCTCGTCTAGCGTCGATGGGAGAGCCTACTCAAGGAAATCTCCAACAACAAGAAGCACCACAAGGAGGAGCACCGTCAAATCCCGTGGCAGCCGCTATAGCAAAGTTAACCCCACCACAAGGAGTTCCCGCAAATGAGTGGGCAGCCTTCCTAATGACCGTCCACAACCAAGTGGGCCTGGCCACCTATGAAGCAACCGTGCAAGCGTCAAGAGAAGCTATGGCTGCCATGGTTGCCCCTATTGCGAGCAATGCTCAAAATCCAGCCCCGGCTCAAGCGCCTCCACAAGAGCCAACGAGAGCAAGGAAACTCATCAAGCCCGGCAAACCCGACACTTTCAACCCCGGGAAAGGTGCCAACCTGAATTTATGGCTCTACCAAGTGGAGACGTACCTCGCGTTCCTTGAAGTACCCGAGGAGGACTACGTTCCCTTTGCCGTTACCTTACTTAGAGGAGCAGCAACATCATGGTGGCGTAACTATCAAGCGGCTATATATCAAGCTATGGCGCACCCCATGCTCGGCCAAGAGCCCCCACCATCATATGCAAGATGGGCAGATTTTCGTGAGGCCCTCAAGAAGCAATTCATGCCCATCAATGCGGAGAAGATTGCCCGAGGAAAGCTCCACCATCTCAAGCAAACGACGTCCGTTCAAGAGTATACATCCAGATTTCACGCCCTCACTCTTGAGATCCCCGACATGTCTCTGGAGGAGAAGATTGACCGTTACATCTTTGGCCTCAAACCCAAGGTGGCAAAGGAAGTGGAGTTACGCGACTTGACGGACTTCTCAAAGATCATTGAAGTGGCCCAAAAGGTGGATACCTTGGATTTCAAGCACTCCGTGCCTTCATCTTCACGGGTACCGACGACGTGGGTGTACGCAGCTCCTTCCACATCCGAATCTGGACCCACACCCATGGAAATCGGAGTTATCAAAAGGGACCCCACGGCTGCCCGGAAGAGTGGAAGACCCTTCAATGACACTTATGATGCAAGAAACCAGCAAGCAGTGAAAGCAAGACTCTCCCCGGCTGAAAAAGAAGCTCTCATGGCGGCTGGACTATGCTTCTATTGCAAGGAAAAGGGCCATCGTGCACTTTCATGCC
>WELA01010274.1:0-52967 GCA_009602735.1 Mesotaenium endlicherianum
ATGCCCGGAGGGTCCCCCCGCCCTATGCCGGCTGCCGCCCAAAGGGCACCTCTTAATCTATATTGTGGGGGGGAAGTGCCCTTTGGGCAGGGCCGCATAGGGCGGGGGGTGTCGGGGGGATGTTGTGGGGGGAAAAATAGACATTTGGGGGGTTAAGGGCATACACTTCCACTTGCAGAATATCTATTCTTTCAAAGCAGCAAGTGCAAATCGGAGTACAACAAATACTCACTTGTTAGGACGCTCTGAAAAAGTCAAAGGTATGGCTAGATTAACAAACTTGATACGCAAAACCCGGACTGAAATTGGCCCTCCGATGAGCAAAGGCAAACACTTCAACTCCGAGATGGGGAAATCAAAAATTTTTCTCTCGGTCGCTAGGTCTAAAAAAAACACCAGAAAACAGAAAGATCAGAGGACCCCCACTTCTTAATTTGTCTTGTCCGGGGCGGGGGTTAAAAACATCAAGATTTCGCCCTCCGGGACCCGGAGGACTGGTTCGTCAGAATATGAGAAAGGGTTCCTTCGGGAAGCCTTAGCCTTGGCCTAAGGCTCTAGATTTGCCCCGCCCTATGCTGCCCTGCCCAAAGGGCAAAAAAGAGAACCAAATGTAGATCATAGGACCGGGAAAAAATGTACATTCCCTCCGGGGGGGCCCAAAGGGCAGGGCAAAGCCTAAGGCTCTAGAGCCTTAGGCCAAGGCTAAGGCTTCCCGGAGGGAAATGTCTATTGTTCTTTGCTTTAGAGCCTTAGACCAAGGCTAAAGCTTCCCGAAGGGGCCCTTTTAAATCTTCTTGTCGGGGGTGTTCTCCGGACGAGAACAAGATCTAGATCATCCCCCCCCACAATAAAAATTCAAAGGTGGGGGGGAGACCAAAATGTACATCCCCCCGACACGCCCAAAGGGCACCTCTGAAATGGTCCCGTAGGGGTGCCCTTTGGGCGGGTGTCGGGGGGTGTCTGCCCTCTGTAGTTATGCTGTGGGGGAATCTATATGGTCTCCGCATAGGACCTTAGCCTTTGGAATCTAAAGTTTTAGAGAAGCAAATGTCTATTTCCCGGAGGGAGCCGGGCGGCAAAGGCTAAGGCTTCCCTAAGGGCTCTAAAGCTCTAGATTTTCCCGGAGGGCCCGAAGGGCAAAAAAGGCCTTTTTTGCCCTTCGGGCCCTCCGGGAAAAAATATCGGGGGGGGGGGAAGCCTTAGCCTTTGCCGCCCGGCTCTAGATGGTTTTCTCTTTTCTACCCCCCGGAGGGTAGGGCGGGGCAAAATTGAGATTTTTCTTCGGAGCAAGTGTCAAATGACAATAGGAGCACGGTTAGTAAGCCCTTAAAAGGGTTGAATCTGTGCACATGGCAATGTATGTGCGTGGAACCTGAAAACACCGTGGGGTACTCAAAAAGAGACTAGCTGAGCAATCAGCAAATTGCGCAAGAGCCTAACCCTTTTGGGTCTCTGCATCGTCAAAGCAACGATGACAGATAAAGCAGGAATATGGGAAAGTCGGGGAAATAACCCATTTATGTATTGTTCCTTTGGGTTCCGAAAACTCGTAGTAGTCATGGTCTAATTATAGAATTCTGACCACAGGCCAAGGAGTTTAGCTCTTTTAAATAATTTTATGTAGCAAAATTTTTCAGAATGTGTCACTAACAATGTCTATGTGTACGGTTGTACATATGCCTATTTTTAGACCTTTGAAAGACCAAGCAGGCACAATTCTGATTGATCTTGGAGGAATTTAGACCTAAGGAATATGTGCTTCTTTACTCTTTTCTATCTTCAGGTGGACCCCTTTTAACACTTTTAAGATAGGAAAGCGCACCCATATTATTGAGCTATAGGAGCAAGATAAACAACACATATACATTCTTTTAGGCCTGCTGTAAAAACTTAACTGCAGTGAATAAAAAAAGAGGTGCAAGCCGTATGAGATAAAAGTCTCACGTACGGTTATGAGGGCAAAACACCAATGTTTTGTTTTGACCCCTAGCTCTTGTTTCATTTTGTGACTTTAAACGGAGGGCATCTAGTTCCTAATGCTTGGCAGTCATTTGTAGAGATTATATATGACTTTGTCCTTAACTTAGTGAATGAGCAAATCAGTGGTCCTTCTTCGGTGAAACAACGTTTTTTTCCGTTAATTTTTGTAACTTTTAGTTTTTTATTGTTCTGTAATCTTATAGGTATGATCCCATATAGCTTTACAGTAACAAGTCATTTTATAGTCACACTTGGCTTGTCATTCTCGTTATTTATAGGAGTCACTATAGTAGGATTTCAAACTCATGGCCTTCATTTCTTCAGTTGGGCGACCGACGACACACCCACCAGACTGCTCTAGGCCTTCTCAGAAAGGTCTCAAGAGACTCTGTGGCAGTTCACAGAGAAACGAACACGACTTTATTGTTCCGATATCAGGAGCAAAAAGACCTTTTGAAACTCACTTTCATAGGGACCATAGCCTGTCGTGAATAAACACACATATCTCCCCCAGGGGGGGAATGACACGGGGCCCGAGGATCTTTTTTTCCTTGCCGACCGATAGGCAGTCGGTCTTAAGAGCGCCCCGTAAAGGGACAAAATTGAGATTTTGTTATCCATAGAGAGGTCGGAGCAACCGAAAGATGCCAAATGAATAACCGGAGAACAAAATGTACATTTCTCTCTCCACCCCCCCGACAATATCCCGGAATGGTTGAAAAAAGGTCTATTTTTTTAGGGACCTCCGGGACCCTCCGCCCTCTGCGGCCCCTTCGGGAAAAACCTCTCCCGCCCAAAGGGCACCCCTACGGGACCATCCCGCCCAAAGGGCACCCCTACGGGACCATCCCCCCGACAATACCATTTCAGAGGTGCCCCCCGAAGGGGGGCAGAGGTGCCCTTTGGGCGGGATGGTCTGGTTTTTCCCGTAGGGCCGGCAGAGGGCCGGGGGTGGGGGGCGCCCGGCTCTAGATTGGGTTCTCCCCCAAGGTCGGAGAATAGGATCATAAAATGCCCTCCGGGCTGATAGGATGCCCCTTGCTCGCTCTGTAGCTCCATAGTCACTGGGCGGAACGCCGAAGGAGAAAAAAATGTACATTTCTCTTTTTTTCTCTCTAAATTCGACCCTCCTGTCTTTTCTGCCGAGACTAGAGCAAGCAGCGAATGAACTCTGGACAGAGGCAGGAGTGACTATAGGTCCAGAGCGATCAAAGGGGGCCCCCTGCACTCTTTTCCCGCCCAGCCCTCGAAATGTAGATTTTTAGACTTTCGGGGGCTGGGGGGCTAAGAGGAGACCAAAATGTCTATTTTCCCAAGGAAAATAGACATTTTGGTCTCCTTAGCCTTTGCCGCCCGGAATCTAGAGCCTTAGGCCAAGGCTAAGGCTTCCCGGAGGTCCCCCCGAAGGGGGGCAGCCCTATACGGGGAAAACAAAATACTTGATTCTCCGCCCCCGACAATACAAATTAAAACCCCACCATATTCTTTAGAAGGACAAAATCGGGGGAGCCCAAAGGAAAAATATTTTGTTATGCGGGGGGTGAACGAGCGAGGGCATCCTATGATTTCCCCCACAATACAAATTAAGAGGTCATAGGGCGGGGAGTCTCCCGCAAAATATCATGTTTCCGGGCAGAGGGGGGGCACATAGGGCAGAGGGCACCCTGTGATCCCCCCGACCCCGCATAAGGCAGAGGGCGGGGGGCAGCCGGCATAGGGCGGGGGGATCATAGGCCTCCCCGAAATCAAAATTTTTGGGGGCAAAAAAATGTCTATCATCTTCCCAACAATATGAATTAAAAGGTGGGGGGGATGCCCTCTTAATTTGTCTGGTCGGGGGGAACAAAATCTAGATTTTGTTTTCCCCCCGCAAAAAACAATGTATATTGTGTTCTCCCCCCCCAACCTTTGAAATGGTCTTGTTGGGGGGTGGGGGGCTCATAGGGAGGGGCAAAATTGAGAGGGGGCAGAAGAAGCCAATATTTTGTTCTTCTTAGCCAAAGGGCATCCTATAATATAGATTTCCCCAAACAAAAATTAAGATTCCCCCAAATAGACATTTCCCTAATGGTCCCGTAGGGGTCGGGGGGATGTCGGGGGGAGAGGTGGGGGGGAACAAAATGAGCGCCCTTCAGGACAAAATAAACATTTTGTTTTCTAAGGCTCTAGATTTTGCTCTTCTCCTATGATTTAAATTTTGCCCCGAAGGGGCATCTTCTGATCCAAAGCCGAGCGCCAAGCGCCCCCCCGACCTCGGGGGGCTCGCCCGGAATTTAAATTTTGTTCCCGTAGGGCCCCCTCTTTCTGCCCCCCGGAGGGTAGGGCTGGGGGCAAAATCTAGATCATAGGAGAGAAAAATTTTGATCATAGCCAACCCTCCGGGTAAAAAAAATCTAGATTTTTTTTTACCCGAAGGGGCTAAAAAAAATGTCTATTTTTTCTCTCTCCCCCCTTTTATGCTTCGGCCTGCTTTTTTGATCTGAAAGGATGTGTATTAAGGCATTAATGTCGCATGAAAATGCTGTGCATTTATGCTTTAAATATGTCTTTCCTGTTCTTTATCTCAATAATGGATTGAACATTTCCTTTAATGTGTTTCGTACCCAGAGCTTGCAGTTGAACAGGTTATTTGTGAACATGAGATGCATGTGGAACGAAATTCCAGGCGTCTTAAAAAGGCTTTTTGGGCGGGGGGCGGGCACCAGAGTGTTCAAGAGGATAAGAGCTGACAAAAGAATATCTACATGTATGCTGTGACTAAGAATATTAACATTCAATATTCCGAGGGCATCCCCCCCACCTTTTAATTCATATTGTGGGGGGATGATCTAGATTTTGTCCCTTCCAATAGAGGTGGGGGGCCGGGACAAAATTAAGATTTGGTTTTTGCCCTGGGGGGTAAAAAATCTAGATTGGGGAGCAGAAATGGTCCCGTAGGGGTCGGAGGGGCCCCCCAGGGGCAACATCTTGATCACAGGACCGCCCAAAAGGCAAAAGTCGAGATCATAGGACCGGGACAAAATGTACATTTCCCCCCATCCCGAAGGGCTCCAAGGCTCTAGAGCCTTAGGCCAAGGCTAAGGCTTCCCGGAGGTCCCCCCGAAGGGAGGCAAAAAAGGCCTTTTTTGCCCCCCTTCGGGGGGACCTCCGGGACCCCCGGGGCCCCCCCGCCCTACCCTCCGGGGGGGAGAAAACCCCGAAAGGTCGGGGCGGGATGCCCTCTAGATGGTTTCCCGGAGGGGCTCTAGATTTTGTTCTCTGGGAAAATTTGAAATTGTCACCTCGAAGCCGGTCGCTCCCCAATAGGCCAAAATAGCGTCTCTCTTTGCACCGCGTGGAAGCTGAGCGTGGGTGCCAGAACATCAAAGAGGCAAAGCTTCAATATGATAGCATAAGCATCAGAAATGCAACCTGCAAGTTCAATGTTATAGGGAATGCTGGGTGGAACCGGTGAACCATGGGTCTTCTTTTGCTTAATTCTGTTCAGAGTTAGAAGGGTGAAGTCAGCAAAAACACATTTAATTTCAGTGTCTTTTTTCTCGGACCACAGGCCAAAGGGGGTTGTTTCAACCATCATAATTTTACCTCCGGGGCCTGGAAGGCCAGAAATCTAGATCATAGGCCTTCTCACCCCCCGACATCCCCCCGCCCTATGCCGGTCGCCCCCGACACCCCCGGCCCTATGCCGGCCCTACGGGACCTCTTAATCTATATTGTGGGGGGCAGGGCGGGGGGATGTCGGGGGGTGGAGGAGAAAAATAGACATCATACCCCCGACAATAGAAATTCAAAGGCAGGGAGATGCCCTTAACCTTTCGTCCCTGGGGGTCTATTTTCCCTTTGGGCTCTAAGGCTCTAGATCGGGGAAAAATTGAGATGGGGGGAAGGGCCAAAAGACACATTTTTTCCCCCAGTTCATAGGATGCCCTTCTGTCTCGCTACGACAATAGGGAGCCTAAAAGAACAAATTGCAATGTCTTTTTCCTGCCGACCTCTTCATATTCACATCAGAGTATAATAGCACTAACTCATGGGACAGATGGCTCGTACTACCTGCCTACTCGAAAGAAGTTCCGCAAGGGGAAAGCGCTAATTAAGTATACAGTTAGCAGAAGGGAAGGAGCCTAAATTGGTGAACAATAAACAGTTCATTGTATACTCATACCGTACGCAAAGCTCTTAGGCCGAAGGTGGAGGGGAAAAATGCAAATTTTTTCCCGCCCTCCGGGAAAATAATATACATTGTTTCCCGGAGGGGCTTGATTTTGTTCTGGGGGGCGCCTATCGGCCTCCGGAACAAAATCAAGGCCAAAAAATCATGATTTTTTGGCCTCGGGGGGGAAAATTTTTTGATTTTGTCCCGGTCTTATGCTCTTATGGCACACAATATCATAGAAAGAGCACTGTCAGTCCTTTTGTCTAGGCAGTGAAAAGCAAGTCTATTTTGTGTTTGCGTACACTCTGGGAATTTGTGTTGAAGCCGAATACTGACCGTCCTGTATTGGCAGACATTAACCCGAGCTTTAGAGTTCCGCTTGGTGCTTGCTCTGGCCACTTTAAGATGGACGAGAGACAGGTCTATATAAATCCAAAGGCATCCTATTGATCTTGATGCCGCCCCGCTCCCCGCAAAGAAAATGTACATTTTCCCGAAGGGGGGGGATAGGCATTTTTTGGGGGTCCCCCGCCTTATACGGCCCTGCCCAAAGGGCACCCGCATAGGGCCAAGGTGGGGGGGGCAGACCAAAATGTACATTTTGGTCTGCCCTCGGCGGTAGGCCGATTACGCGCTTATGGAACCGCTGGCAATACAAGACAGAGATAAGTTGAGTTAGTGAGCCGTGTGATAAGGAATTATCTCGCACGGTTCGGAGAGCACTTAATTAGTCTTATTACGTGAGACAAAAGCTTGACTCTATTTTTACTGCCTCAGGGGGTGCCTTTACCCCTAGCACCTTTTTTAGTACTTTTAGAACTCATTTCGTATTGTTTCCGCGCACTCAGTTTAGGAATTCGTTTATTCGCTAACATGATGGCCGGTCATAGTCTAGTCAAAATTTTAAGTGGATTTGCATGGACTATGCTTTCTATGGGAGGTGTCATGTACTTGGCTCACCTTGCACCTTTTTTGATAGTGTTTGCATTAACTGGACTAGAACTTGGCGTAGCCATATTACAAGCTTATGTATTCACTATTTTAATTTGTATCTACTTAAATGATGCTATAAATCTTCATTAAAAGCACAGTTGTGCCTTAGTTTTGTAATCTATGAAGACACCGGACTGAAACCACACTCGTGGCCAGTCAGCCACGAGTGCATTTTACAGGTCGTGCTTGATTAAATGATTTCTGTTTTGTGTGGTGCTTGTTTAAGATGGTCTCGTCGACATATACAACACACAATATTTCAAGCCGAAGGTTAGTTTTTATTTGAGCACAGCACTGGCCGTAAATGTGTTGGCCAGCCTATTTTGTCCCCCAAAGCCGCCCGGCCCTGGGGGACAAAATAGACATTCTTTTTCTTCTCCTATGATCCCCCCCGCCCTATGCCCCTTCGGGCCCCTGCCCAAAGGGCAAAAAAACCTCTGCGGGTACCCCCCGGCCCTACCCTCCGCCCGACGGCCCTACGGGACCTCTTAATCTATATTGTGGGGGGGGAAGTCGGGGGGATGTCAGGGGGTATAGCGGAATGCTTTGAGCTTCAAACTAAATGTTTAATACAACTAAAATGACACTGTTTTCAATTTTTTCAAGCATTGCTTTAGTCTCTGGTATTATGGTAATACGTGCCAAAAATCCAGTTCATTCTGTTTTATTTTTAATCTTGGTGTTTTGTAACACATCAGGTTTACTTGTGTTACTAGGTCTTGATTTTTTTGCCATGATTCTTTTGGTAGTTTATGTAGGAGCTATTGCGGTTTTATTCTGGGCGACCGTCAGATTACCTACAATTACGTCTATTTTCCACTGCTAGTTCTGGAACGATAGACCGTGCGAGGCCATTCCCGCGCGACAGGTGTGCAACTAATCTTGACCGTGTAAACGGAAAGAGAACATAGCATGTTGTAAAAGCAGCACTGAGTCTTGTGTTTGTTTTGTGTATAAAGAGAGGCTTAGGCATTTTTGTGATGATGTTTTTAAACAGGTCAGTTGCATTCAGGAGTTGCAAAGACCATGGGGATATACACATTTGCATGAGATTCTGCGATATATGTTCAGGCGGCTTCCCGCCCCCTAGGGGAGAAAATGTACATTTTCCCGCAGGGCCCTCCAGAAAAAATCTAGAGCCTTAGAGATCATCCCCCCGGCCCTCTGCCGGCTGCCGCCCAAAGGGCACCTTTTCATTTCTATTGTGTTTCCCGTAGGGGGCGACGTGCCCCCCTTCGGGGGGCAGCCCGGGGGGATGATCTCTAAGGCTCTAGATTGGGCTTTTGCCATTCCTAGTCGCTGGCCCCCTAGGGTTATTCACACATCACTCTAAGTCACTTTAAACAAACCCAAAACACTCACCGACAAAAGTGTGCTGCAAGCCTGCCCTTGCTAAGAGATGAGGTCTAGCTTGGCGAATCGGAGTCACTTTAGGTCTAACCGACCGACTGCTAACAAAGGCGTAATGTTGGATGTTTGAGAGCATCAATATCAGATCACAGGAAAACCACTGGAAATGGTCTTCTTAAGTATGCCAGAAAAACGGGGGAAATGGCCGGGCGACTAGAAAAAATATTCATGATATCCTTCTCAATTTCTTTCTTCTTCCGGGTTTCTTAGGAAAACACACAATTTCCATTTTGTTCTTTCTGGTGACACGCACACGTATGCAGTTATGCTCTCCGTTCAGATGAAGAAGAATAGCAACTGGACCGGAATGGAACCCACTGGAGAGCAGATTACCCATTTTTGTTGGGGACAGGAGACTAAACGACATCTCAAAGCAATATGGCTTGTAGGCAATACCGGTGAGATCCCATAAAATCCCCCCCCCGCCCTACCCTCCGCCCGCCGCCCGCCGCCCTATGCCGGCCCTGCCCAAAGGGCCCCTCCGGGAAAGCTTTAATATCATATTGTCGGGGGCCCCCAGGGACAATCTAGAACCCCAAAGGTCAAAAAGAGACATTTCCCGGAGGTGGGGGGCGCCAAAAGCTAAGGAGAACAGGTCATCCCCGCACCTTTTAATTAATATTGTGGGGGGGATGATGTACATTTTGTCCCGGTCCTATGATCTTGATAATAAGACCCCCCATGGGGGGGAGAAATTTGCTTTTCTAAGGCTCTAGAGCTGGGTGCCCGGAGAAAACCATGTATATTGTTTTCTTCCCGGACCCCGAACATTTTGTTCTCCCCTCTAGAGTGAAATGTGAGGAAAATCGAGATTTTTTTCTGCTCCCCAACATCAATATCACAAGATCGGGAAAAAAATAGACGCGGGTTGGCCGCCCCCAGGATTGGTAGCCCTCGGGGGAATTGAGATTTGGGAGAACACGGGGGGTAGGAGGACATTTACGGGAAGTCAGAGGATCCATAGTACCCGCTTTGTTGTAAATTACCCCTTGTAAAAGGAAAGCGCTCAGTCTTCTAGTTAGAGCAAAAGGGAAGGGATCTATGTACTCAGCTAAATACACTGTCAGCGCTTGCGCTTTTGTGTGTGTGCAAGTGTAAAAACGCGCGTGATACGCTAAAAAGTAGCATTAAACAGCACCACTTCACATGCCCTTAGGTCAAAACACTCTGTGTGAAGTCCCAATATGCTTCTGTCAAAAAGAAAAGCCGAAGGCGCGACGAAGGAACCGTACATTATTCTCCCTCAGAACGAGCAAAGGTCGTCTCCAGGGCGACCATAGGTGCCAAGCACCACCGATAGGGAGAACGAGAACAACCTCACCAGGGGGTTGTTTCAACCATCAAGATTTTCGCCCCCACAAGAAGAAAAATGTACATTTCCCCACAGAACAAAATGTAGATTCGCCCCGTCCCCCCGATCTAGATGGTTTTTTGCCCTTTGGGCAGGGCCGCATAGGGCAGAAGGCATCCTATGATTCCCCCGACCCCGCATAGGCCAGAGGTTTCCCGTAGGGCCGGCATAAGGCCGGGGGCCCCCCCGAAATCAAGATTTTGTTCCCGCCCAAAGGGCACCTCTCCCCCCGGCCTACCCTCCGGGGGGCCCTGCCCAAAGGGCACCCCCGGCCCTCTGCCGGCCCTACGGGAAAAACCAGACCATCCCGCCCAAAGGGCACCTCTGCCCCCCTTCGGGGGGCACCTCTGAAATGGTATTGTCGGGGGGATGGTCCCGTAGGGGTGCCCTTTGGGCGGGATGGTCCCGTAGGGGTGCCCTTTGGGCGGGAGAGGTGCCCTTTGGGCAGGGCCGCATGAGGCCGGGGGTGGGGGGAGAATATTGTGGGGGGAAAAATAGAGATGCAGCCCAAAGGGAAAATAGACATTTTTGTCTGGGAAATTTCTATTTTGTTCTCCGGGAAACCATCTAGAAGGCTCTATAACCTTAGCCTTGGCCTAAGGCTCTAGGGCTCCTATGATCTCGATTTCCCGAGCGCCCCCCACACAAAAGTGGGGGCGGGGGGGAAAGTGAAGGAATGGTCTCTTCTGCCCCGGGCTGCCCCCCGAAGGGGGGCACGTCGCCCCCTCCAGAGCGACCAAACACAGGGGCAAACTGTCTGGTTTGGCGGAGGGGCCCGGAGGGGCTCTAGATTTTTTGACCTGCAGAGTGGTGTTGTCAGGAGTTGAGTTAGTGAGCCGTGTGCGCGGCAACGTGCTCGCACGGTTCGGAGAGCACACGAGCATTTTTTCCTCCTTCCAAATGTACATTTTTTTTCCCCACCTTGCGGCCCCCGGCAAAAGGAAATAGACATCCCCCCGGCCCCCCCAGGGGGGACAAAATATTTTCCTGAACCTCCGGGAAATGTCAATTTTCCCTTTGGGCTCGCTCGGCTCTAGATCGTTTTTGCCCTTTGGGCAGGGCCCCCCGAAGGGTAGGGAGGGAAAAAATGTCTATTTTTTCCCGGGAAGAAATATAGATAATAGGATGCCCTTAGTCTTTGGAATTGAGATTTTTCCCCGGAGGGGCGTCGGGAGAAATGTAGATTTGTCCCCCCTGGGGGGGCCGGGGGAAAAAATGCAGTTTGACTCTATTGTTTGTGGTCATGATGTTAAATATCAAAATAGCAGAAATTCATGAAAATGTATTGCGCTATTTACCTGTAGGAGGGATTATTGGACTCATCTTTTTATTGGAAATATTCTTGATTGTAGATAATGATTATATACCGATATTACCCACCCAATTAAGTACCAATTATGTAACATATACTGCTTACGCTGGTAAAATTCAAAGTTGGACTAATATAGAGAGTGTGGGAAACTTGCTTTATACTACTTATTTCATTTTGTTTTTAGTGTCTAGTCTAATTTTGCTAGTAGCCATGATTGGCGCAATAGTGCTTACTATGCATAAAACGACCCAAGTCAAAAGGCAAGATGTGTTTGAACAAAATGCTATAGATTTCCAGAGTACGATCAAAAAGATACGAAATCATTGAAGTGAGAGGCGAACCGGGGGTGCATGAAGAGAGGTCAGGCCCTAAAGGGCCGACGCCTCTGGGCCCCCGCTTCGCCCTCTCTAAGGCGATAGCTTCAGCAAGCCTGCCACCCCAATGTCTACCTCCCCACTTCTTAATCTGTACTGTGGGGAAAACGGGGGGAAGCAGGGTCACTGCATTCTGAACATATTTGCATTGTGCGCCGGCCCCCCCCAGGGGGGACAAAAGCTACAGGGCCAGGCGCTCGTTTGGCGAGTGATTTAGCGCGCAAGGTCAGAAAGGAAACAAAAAATATATAAGTATGAAGGCCGAAGGGAGGAAATAGACATTTGGCTTTTCTTTTACGGTCTTTATGCCAGCGACCGAGCTCCTTGCTGAAGTAAATAAATATTGGTTTTACTTCAGCAAACCCCCGACATCCCCCCGCCCTACCCTCCGGGAAACCTCTTAATCTATATTGTGGGGGGTCCCGGAGGGTAGGGCGGAGGGTGTCGGGGGGAGAAAGCGGAGGGCCCGAAGGGCAAAAAAGCCTTTTTTGCCCTTCGGGCCCTACGGGAAGAAGGGAGCCGGCAGCACACGGAATGGACACTTGAAAGGGCCATGTCATGTCATTCTTCAGTAGCTCAGAGGTTAGAGCAAATGGCTGTTAAGTGCGCTGAATATGTTGATACAGGAAATAGCTTAATGCTATGACATCGGTTTAAAAATGTCTAATACAATACCTTATCGAGAGGGACAAATTCCTTTCGTGACAACAGCATGGTCTAGTCAGGCCTCATAAGAATAAGCCAAGGGGTTAAACGCTAGCTGACAACACCACTTGTTTCCAAGTGGTCAAAAATATACATATGATTTTCGTGGTTAACAGGAAGATCATACTAACCATGTAGATGTGCTTCTATCAATTATTCCCGAAAATACACATTTTCCCCCCACCCCCCGCCCTATGCGGTCCCCCCCATAATATATATAGATTAAGAGTTTTCCGTCGGGCGGAGGGTAGGGCCGGGGGTGTCGGGGGGAAAGGTCAGGGGGAAGGCATAAGAATGGATATTTAGCACAAGCCAAAAGCAAAAGCGATTCTACGTGAGGACCTTCTGTATCAACAAAGTTCAGGAACGCCTAGTGAGTTCCCCCCGGCCCCCCCACCTCTGTTGGGGGGGACAAAATGTCTATTTCCCCCGATGGGGGATGGGGGGTAGGGGAAGGAGTAGAACAAAATTCCGCAAAAAGTGACGTAGCAGCCGGGGAATTTGGATTTGGGGAATGTAGGAGGGGCGACGAAGGGGAAAAAATTCTAGAGCCGGGCGGCAAAGGCTAAGGCTTCCCCCTTTTTTGTCAGGTCTTTGATGATCGGTCGGAAAGTGATCAGAGGGGGAGATTTTTATATATCACCCTACCCGTCTATACATTTAAACCATTTAACACCCAACTGCACTACGATGCGGTGTTGCGCTCTACATTCCCTGACACAAAATGGTGTCAGAGTTTCCGTAGTACCCAGGCGTGGAAGGGAAACAATCAGTATTGCATAAACAACTAAGCCAAGATATGTTTATGCTTCATCTACCGATGATGAGCCGTGTGCTTGGAAATCTTGCAAGCACGGTTCGGAGAGAAGCATTAATAAGAGAAATGATCATTGTCTAATGAAATGATCCTTTCCGTCAGAAAAGCATTGAAGTACTCTTGTCTCTTCCATGCTTTTCTGCGTTTTGATTTAACGCTTACTCTATCTATTGGGTCGTTGGTTCGAATCCAACCTGGAGAGATAATAAATGTAGCCAAAGGCGTCCAGAGCGATCGACCAGGCTCAAAGCAGTGACTGACTGGCCCGAAAACCATTCTGAGGGGTATTTAGTCTAAAATAGCAAACAAAACCCAGCCTCTTCGGAAAACAAAATGTAGATCATAGGACCCTACGGGCCTTCGGCCCCTCCGGGCCCGGAGGGGCCTAAGGCTCTAGATTTTGTTCTTTTATTATCTAGATTTGCCCCGCCCTATGCTGCCCTGCCCAAAGGGCAAAAAAAAGAGAACCAAATGTAGATGATAGGATGCCCCTCGGGGGAGAAATCTGGATTTCTCCCCCGAGGGGCATCCTATCATCTACATTTGGTCCCGAAAAGGCCCCTTCGGGATGGGGGAAAATGTAGATTTTGTCCCGGTCTTATGATCGCGATTTCTTGGGCGGGGGGAAATGTACATTTTGTCCCTGTCCTATGATGTCTATTTAACTTCAGAGGAGACAAAATAGACATTTTTCCCCCCTTTTGGACCCGCAGAGGGCAGAGGTGCGGGGGGAGAACAAAATCTAGATTTTGTTCTCTCAATATTCGGTCCGCAAGAAAAAATGTGTATTTCCCCGCCCTGCCCCCCTTCGGGGGGCACCTCTGCGGGCCCAAAGGGGGGAAAATATAGATGATGAGAGAAGCCTTAGAGCCCTTCGGGATCTCGGATATACTTTTTTGTACCATCATTTCCCCCCTTTGGCTTTTCCCACCTCCCCTCGCAAAGTGTCCGAATTAGTCACTATAAAACCAAAGATAGAACATGACATACGAATGGCTGTTTCGAATTGCATATTGTGATGCTGCGGAACCTTGGCAATTAGGGTTTCAAGATGCAGCTACTCCCATGATGCAGGGAATGATTGATTTACATCATGATATATTTTTTTTCCTGGTCATTATTTTAATCTTCGTATTGTGGATGCTAGTTCGTGCTTTATGGCATTTTCACCATAAAAGAAATCCAATTCCAGAGAGAATTGTGCACGGGACTACCATAGAGATCATTTGGAGGGCGACCGTTCGATCACCCATGGAGAAGTCTTTGTCCGCCGATCGGACTAGATCACGCGCATCTATTTTCCGCGTGCCAGGCATTCAACTTATCTTTGCCACGCAAGTGTCAGGAAAACATAGCATGTTGAAAAAGCAAGATTGACGTAGTTAAGGAGGGGTTTAAGCGGCATTAAAGACATCTCCTTCCAGCCCCCCGAAGAACAAAATCTAGATTTTGTGCCCTTTGGGCAGGGCCCGCAGAGGTGCCCCCCGAAGGGGGGCAGGGCGGGGGGAGGTCGGGAAAATTGAGATTGGGCTTTCCGAAAAGGCATAGGGAGAACAAGATGTGTATTTCCCCTGACAATTTGTTATTAGAAGTGAGGGGCCCCTCGAGGACAAAATCTTTTCCCGGAGGGCTCTTTAGCCTTTGGAATCTCAATTTTCCCGAAGGGCTCTAAGCAAAAACAATTTAGATTCTTTCCCGCATGTCCCGGAGGGGCTTGGGGCATAAAGATAGTTCCCTCGGGGGATGTCTGCCTTGAGGGCTCACAGGCCAAAGAATAAGGTCGAGAAGAAATAGGGGTAAAAGCATGGGCGAGAAAAAAGCTCGCCCACAGTATAACTCTAGAGGTGGGGGGAAAAAATCTAGAGCCTTAGCCTTTGCCGCCCGGCTTCCCCCAGAATATTCTGTTTTTGCCCCCCCCAAAGGGGAACAAAATTTAGAGGGAATTCTATGATCCCCCCGATCATATTATATCAAAGGTTTCCCGGAGGGGCCCTTTGGGCAGGGCGGCATAGAACTGCAGAGGGCCCTGCGGGAAAATGTACATTTGGTTTTTCTAGATTGTGTGCCCTCACCTCTGTAATTCTATGGTCGGGGAGCCCAAAGGGAAAATCTAGATTTTGTCCCCTCCCACCTCTGAGCCCCCGACAATATCATGTGGAGGGCCCCCCGGAGGGTAGGGGCCCGCAGGGCCCGCATAGGGCAGAGGGCTTTTCCTGGGGGGCCCCCAAGGGGGAAAAAATAGACATTTGGGGGGTGTAACGAAAGAGCCGTACATTTTGTCCTTTCAAGCCCCTCTCTATTTTGTGCTTGTTTTCCCGGGCTGCCCCCCGAAGGGGGGCACGTCGCCCCCTGTGGCCCAATTTTTTCGTCTACATAACAAAACTAGCTATAAAATCTTGCAAGCCTGCCTTCATTCTACGAGATGAGGTGCTGTTCTGGCGAATCGGAGTCTCTTTCGGTCAGATCTGACCAGTCTATCAAGACTGGTCAAAAGATTTACTAGGTGAAGTGGACTGAGCACTTAAAATGTGGGTACTCTCAGGTCTATTTTAGATATCGGTCGTTCAAAGCAGCCTGTCAGTGGCTCTTGACACCTAACCTTGCTCACTCTTTTGACCAGTTGTACAACAGTACATAGCTACACTCTATGCCTGGCAGCGGTCCAAAATGTTTAGGCTGAAAATAGAGCGGGGGAAAAAATGTATACATATCCGACCCGCATAAGAGTAGATTACCCATTTTTGTTGGGGACAGGAGACTAAACGACATCTCGAAATGATATGGACTACGGGTGATACCGGTGAGATCCCATTAGCCCCCCACCTCTTAGTCGGTTTTCGACTAAACGCAAAATTTAGATTTGTCTCCCCCCGGGGGAACAAAATAGACATTTTCTCCCCACCCTCTGAAATCTAGATCATCCCCCCCCACAATATATCTTCAGAGGTGGGGGGGGCCCCCCACCTTTCGGGGTCCCCGGAGGGTAGGGCGGGGGGGACCCCGGTAAATCTAGAGCCCCTCCGGGAAAAAGGGAGATTTTGGGGCTCCCGGAGGTCATCCCCCCCACCTTTTCATTCATATTGTGGGGGGGATGAATGTACATCCGCCCAAAGGGCACCTTTAAATTTCTATTGTCGGCGGGATGATCTACATTTACCTCTGAAATTCTATTGTCAGGGGCCCCCCCTCCCTATGCCGCCCTGCCCCCCTTCGGGGGGCACCTTTTAATGTGTATTGTGGGGCGGGGGGGACAAAAATGTGTCTTTTTCTTGCGGGGGCCTTCTGAAAATGTTGATTTTTTCCCGAAGGGGCCTCTAAATTTTGTTCCCCTTTGGGGGGGGACATGTTATGGGAAGTCTGAAGACCAGTAGTACCCGCCTGGTGGTAAACCACTCCTCGTAAGAGGAAAGCGCTTCACCATAAAAAAAGCAGCAGGGAAGAGGTCTATGCGCCTGCAACCAGCAGGTATTACTCAGTGTTGTTTTATTTAGCCCAGGTAAAGTGTTCATACAGAGCTAGGTCAGGCAAAAATTTTATGTCAAAGGCAGAAGCCATAAAGCCCACAGGCAAGTGAGAAAGTGTACATTTTCTCACTCGCTGGTCTAAAAACTCTGGATGATTACTCTTCCCCCCTACAATACCAGGGAAAACTCAAATTAGATCATCCCCCGGGCTGCCCCCCTTCGGGGGGCACGTCGCCCCCTACGGGAAACACAATAGAAATGAAAAGGTGCCCCCCGCCGAAATCTAGATAATAGCAGGGCCCCTCCGGGCCCGGAGGGGCCTAAGGCTCTAGATTTTCTTTCTATGTGCGCCTTGCTTTTGCCTCCTAAGTCTGGCCCTTTACCTTTTCCCTTCCCCCCCACAATATTAATTAAAAGGTGGGGGGGAAGCCGGGCGCCAAAGGCGCCCAGCTCTAGAAAATAGACATTCCGGGCGCCAAAGGGAAAGAAATGAGGGAATGTTGCGCGAAAAAATGTCTATTCTTACACGCAGGGGCAGAAAAGAATATATAGAGCCCGGAAAAGATTTTCCCGGAGGGCTCTATATATTCTTTTCTGCCCCTAGGCGGGGTTTGAAATGGGGGGAAGTAGGTTAAAACAATCTGAGTTAGTGAGCCGTATGCACGGCAACGTGCTCGTACGGTTCGGAGAGCACTTGAGTAATCTTCCCCTTCCCAATCTTTCTCCGGGCGCGCGCCCGGAAATGCCCCCGAATAGGGGGATGGGGGGAGGACGGTGCACACATTGACTCTATCCATTTTTCCTAGTATTATTCTTATGT
Organism: Mesotaenium endlicherianum; assembly: GCA_009602735.1. Lineage (NCBI taxonomy): Eukaryota > Viridiplantae > Streptophyta > Zygnematophyceae > Zygnematales > Mesotaeniaceae > Mesotaenium > Mesotaenium endlicherianum. Next base: position 17,383 of record WELA01010274.1, read on the forward strand.
TTATTGCTATTCCCTCTTTTGCTTTGTTATACTCTATGGATGAGGTTGTAGATCCAGCTATTACCATTAAGGCTATCGGACATCAATGGTACTGGTCTTATGAATATTCTGATTATAACAGTTCGGATGAACAATCTTTGGCTTTTGATAGCTATATGATCCCAGAAGATGAATTAGAGCTAGGTCAATTACGCTTATTGGAAGTGGATAATCGAGTAGTTGTACCAGCTAAGACTCATTTACGTATGATTATAACATCTGCCGACGTACTTCATAGTTGGGCTGTGCCTTCGTTGGGTGTCAAGTGCGATGCGGTACCTGGTCGTCTAAACCAAGCTTCTGTATTTATTAAGAGAGAAGGAGTGTACTATGGTCAATGTAGTGAACTTTGTGGAACTAATCACGCGTTCATGCCTATTGTAGTAGAAGCTGTATCCTTAGATGATTACGTGTCTTGGGTTTCTAACAAATTAGAAGAAAACATCTAAGCAAATTTATGAGTACCTCTCAAAAACATCCTTTTCACTTAGTAGATCCAAGCCCATGGCCTATTTTGGGTTCACTGGGAGCTTTGGCCAGCACTGTTGGTGGTGTTATGTACATGCACTCTTTTAATGGAGGTGGAACACTTTTAAGTCTAGGACTAATGATGATCTTATATACCATGTTTGTATGGTGGCGTGATGTAATACGCGAGTCTACCTACCAAGGGCACCACACTTCTGTTGTTCAATTGGGCTTACGTTATGGTATGATTTTGTTTATCATCTCAGAAGTGATGTTTTTTGTGGCTTTTTTTTGGGCTTTTTTTCACTCTTCTTTAGCGCCTACAGTAGATATTGGAGCCATTTGGCCACCAAAAGGCATCGAAGTACTAGACCCTTGGGGAATTCCTTTTTTAAATACTCTAATTTTGCTATCATCTGGTGCTGCGGTGACTTGGGCTCATCACGCAATATTAGCTGGTTTAAAATTGCAGGCCATTTATGGACTACTCTCTACCATTGTCTTAGCTATAATCTTTACTGGACTTCAAGGCATGGAATACGTAGAGGCCCCTTTTACTATCTCTGATGGTATATATGGATCTACCTTCTTTTTAGCTACAGGTTTTCATGGATTTCACGTAATTATAGGTACTCTCTTTTTAATAATATGCTGTGTTCGTCAATACATGGGGCATTTTACTCAAAAGCACCACTTTGGATTCGAAGCTGCTGCATGGTATTGGCACTTCGTAGACGTGGTTTGGTTGTTTCTATTTGTCTCTATTTACTGGTGGGGCGGCAACTAAGTGCTAGCCCCGCAAAACCCTCCCCACAATAGAAATTAAAAGGGCCCCTGCCCGAAGGGCAAACAATATACATTTTTTCTCCGGGCGTCGAAGGCGCCCGGAACCCCCACCTCTCCCGCCCAAAGGGCACCCCTGCGGGACCAGACCAAAATGCCCGGAGGGTCACCCGGCCCTATAATGCCCGGAGGGTCACCCGGCCCTATGCGGCCCTCCAGAACCTTTCCCGCCCAAAGGGCACCATTTCAGAGGTGCCCTTTGGGCGGGTCGGGGGACGGGGGACGGGGGACGGGGGGTTGATGTTGATATTGTGGGGGGGCGGGAAAATCTAGATTTGGGGGGACGAAAGGGGTTTTGGCAGGCCGTAGGGAGTAGATGCACATTCCCCCCACCCCACCTTATCTATATTTTGTTCTCCCCTCCCCCCGAAAGGTCTATTTTTGTCCCCCCCCACAAAATATCAATGTGGGTGGGGCAAAATCTAGACTTTGTTCTACGCCCCCCCCACAAAAAAATTTGTTTTGCCCTTTGGGCAGGGCCCCCCGGAGGGTAGGGCAGAAGTGCGGGGAAAGTTTTTTTGCCCTTTGGGCAGGGCCCCCCGGAGGGTAGGGCGGGTCCTATGAGCAAAAATATAGATTTCTTATCTGCTGGGAGGGGGCGGGAAGAGCAAAATTGAGATTTTGTGCCCTTTGGGCAGGGCCCCCACAATATTCTCCCCCCGTCCCCCGACAATACCCTTGAAGAGGTGCCCTTTGGGCGGGAGAATATTGTGGGGGGCCCGCCCGGAGGGCTCTCTCAATTTTGTTCCCGTAGGAGCCGGCATCCTAGAAGCTAGGGACGAAATAGGAGCCGGGGCCAAATAAAGATTTGGGCTTCTCGGCGATGGCCTTTTTCGCGCTCTTTGCCTTTCTTGACCCGGTTTTCGGACCAGTAGGTTGCTCGAGTCAGAAACAAAAGATGATTATTTGTCTCTCGAGGCATGTTTTGTTCGCTCCATGTCGGTCCCCCGATCTAAAGCCCCCTGACCGATACCGAGGCCGAAGGGGGAGAGAGAGCATCCCCCCCACCTTTTAATTCATATTGTGGGGGGGATGATGTCTATTTTTTTCCCCAAATCTACATTTTTGTCTCCCCCCCACAATAAAAATTCAAAGGTGGGGGGGAGACAAAAATGTAGATTTGGCCCCTCCTTTCGGCTAAGGATAAAAAAATAGACATCATCCCCCCGGCCCCGCATAGGGCCAAGGTCGGGGGGATGCCCTCTTGATTTGCCCCTTCTAGACATTTTTTTTCTGCGCTTACTGGCGTTCCCCTCCGGAAGTTTGCAAATAGCATCTCAAGATGTGGCTTTGCCGCGGCTAACCTTAAGCTTCTAAAACTACGATATTATATCTGAATACACACACCCGCGCCAAAAGCGCGCGGGAGTCGAGAAGAGCCGGAATGAACACAGCACTTGTACCTTGACACTTTTTCTAGCAAGCGATCAAACACACATTCAACCCGAAGCAACCGAGGGCATCTGCCCCCCTTCGGGGGGCACCTTTTCATTTCTATTGTGTTTCCCGTAGGGGGCGACGTGCCCCCCGAAGGGGGGCAGCCCGGGGGATGATGTACATTTTGTTCCTTGGCAGGCATTAAAAGCCGTTCCGAGCGACTGAACAAAAGGAAACCCTGATTGACACTTAAGGCATCCCCACAAAATGGGGGCGCCGAACCCCCTCCGCCCCCCGACAATATCGGGGTCCCCCCGACACCCCCCGCCCTATGCCGGCCCTCCGGGGGGAAAAAAAACTCTGAAATAGTGGGGGGGCGGGGGGACAAAAAAGTGTTTTCTCCTTAGCCTTTGGCGCCCGGGAAATCGAGATAATAGGAGCCTTTCAACAAAATCTAGAGCCTTAGGCCCCTCCGGGCCCGGAGGGGCCTTCTAGATCATCCCCCCCGCCCTACCCTCCGGGGGGTAGAAAACCCCGAAATGTAAAAAAATGTGTCTTTGGGGCTCTAGATTCTCTCTTCCCCCCCAGAGACAGAATATTGATAGTTGAAACAACCCCCTGGGGGGGACAGTTATTTTAGAATGAAGGCAAATGAAATAGAACTGACAAAATGACATTATATATAATAAGTGTCTTGAGCAAAATACTGGGCATAATTATACCGCTTTTGCTAGGTGTCGCTTTTTTAGTTCTAGCGGAGCGCAAAGTCATGGCTTCGATGCAACGTAGAAAAGGACCCAATGTGGTAGGTGTTTTTGGACTATTACAACCAATAGCTGATGGTTTGAAGTTAATGATTAAAGAACCTATTTTGCCAAGTAGTGCAAATATCTTTATTTTTATAATGGCTCCTGTAATTACTTTTATGTTAAGTTTAGTGGCTTGGGCTGTTATACCATTTGATTATGGGATGGTACTTTCCGATTTAAATGTAGGGATATTGTATATATTTGCTATCTCTTCTTTAGGGGTATATGGCATTATAACAGCTGGCTGGTCAAGTAATTCAAAGTATGCTTTTTTAGGAGCACTTAGGTCAGCTGCACAAATGGTGTCATACGAAGTCTCTATTGGTCTGATTATTATTACTGTTTTAATCTGTGTGGGTTCATGCAACTTTAGCGAAATTGTGATGGCACAAAAACAAATATGGTTTGCGATACCTTTATTTCCTCTATTAATTCTGTTTTTTATTTCTTGCTTAGCTGAAACGAATCGTGCCCCTTTTGATTTGCCAGAAGCGGAAGCTGAACTAGTGGCTGGTTATAATGTAGAATATTCTGCTATGGGATTTGCATTGTTTTTTTTAGGCGAGTATGCTAATATGATATTGATGAGTAGTTTGTGCACATTATTATTTTTGGGTGGCTGGTTACCTATTTACGATATTTGGATCTTTAATTGGATACCGGGTACTGTTTGGTTTAGTCTTAAGGTGCTTCTATTTTTGTTTATATATATCTGGGTACGGGCAGCTTTTCCAAGATATCGTTATGATCAACTTATGCGTCTCGGCTGGAAGGTCTTTCTTCCCCTATCACTTGCATGGGTAGTTTTCGTGTCAGGAGTATTAGTGGCATTTGACTGGCTACCTTAGTAGCCTCTTTTTTTGTATGGCCTGAAAAATAAAGCCGAAGGGAGGGCATAAGCTCCTGCATTTCAATGCTCTTCTGCTGCGAGCGCCTCCCCCAGAATTGACCTTCCCCCCTCCGCCCCCCGAAATTAAGATTTTGTTCTGCGGGCTCCCGCATAGGGCCCGAAGGGGGTCTTTAGACCTTTTGGTCTAAAGACCGCGAAGAGACTGCAAAGTGTACTACGTGAGGACAAACGAGAGCCTATGCCAGTAAGCAGGCTTTCACCCCCTTCTAGAATATTGTAGTCTTATCTGATGTTTCATTTGTGCATGTTTTGTCTAAGAAGCCTGTAAATTGTCAGAAAATTTAAGCGCTTTTGGCCTTTAAGATGGGTCTGTTTTGCCCCTCACAATTCCCCGAGGCCCTGAGGGTCCCCCTGAAAATGTACATCCCGAAGGGGTTCTCCCCCCGTCCCCGACCATAAACATTAAAAGGTGTGGGGGCCCCGACAATAGAAATGAAGAGGGCAGACACCCCCCGACACCCGCCCAAAGGGCACCCCTACGGGACCATTTCAGAGGTGCCCTTTGGGCGGGAAAAATCGGGGGGACCCTCCGGGCATTTTGGTCTCCCCCCCACCTTGGCCCTATGCGGGGTTTCCCGTAGGACCCCCCGGAGGGTAGGGCGGGGGGGCCCCGGACCTCCGGGAGCCCCAAAATATTTCTTTTGTTCTCCCGGGGGGGAAAAAATGTACATTTTTCTCCCCCCACCTTATGCGGGATTTTCTACCCCTATAGGGCGGGGGGATGATCTACATTTCGGGGCACTGGGTGATTAGCTCAGCGGTAGAGTGCCTCGTTTACACCGAGAGAGTCAGCGGTTCAAATCCGTTATCACCCACCTACAAAATACATGAAGTTTAATTTTTTGCAACTGCACTAGTCTCCCGATAGGCCTCAAAAGGGAAAACCATCTATATGCCGGGCGAGCCCTTCGGGCAGGGCCCCTTTGGGCTCCCCCCCGGTGTAAAAATCTAGATTTTTTTGCCCTTTGGGCAGGGCGGCGCGGCATAGGGCTGGAAAAAGAGACGTTTTTCCCGAAGGGGCATCGAGATAATAGGATGCCCTTCCCCCCGAAAGACAAATGAACATTTGTCTTTCCTATGCGGGCAGAATCCCCCGTGGTTTCTCCCTTTGCCCTATGTGCCCCCCCCTGGCGGGTCGGGGGTCCCCCTACCTTTACCGCCCACCTCTGACAGAGTATTGTGGGAAGGAGAGGCCAAATCTAGATTTGGCCCCCAAATAGACATTTTTGTTCTCCCTATGCCCCTTCCCCCCCACCATATTCTGTTAGAGGTGGGGGGGGAAGTCGGACGCTAAAGGCTAAGGCTCTAGATTTTGGTTTCCCCCCGACCTTGGCCCTATGCGGGTTCCGGAGGGCCCCCCGGAGGGTAGAGCGGGGGGATGATCTAGATTTTCGGGTCCGGGACAAAATTGAAATTTTGTTTTTGGCGGGGGGTTCGGGGGGAGTGACATTGTCGATATCAATAATATGTGCTTATGGCTTCACACATTACACTTCTATTTTAGAAAGATCGTGTCTTAAATACACATCCGCGACAGTGCTTATAGTCTCTGTCAAAGTTACGAGCTCGGCAGTAAACGCATTTACACTTGTTCACTACCTAAAGGCCCGTAGGCAAAATGTACATTTCTGAAATTTTGGCGGGAAAAGGGGGGCGGAGTTAAAGCCATCGGCGAGAACAAAATGTAGGGCAGAAAAAAAGTCTAGAGCCTTAGAGCCCAAAGGGAAAAGATTTTGTTTCCGGACCCGGAGAACAAAATCTACATTTTGTCTCGGAAGGGCCCCCCGACATAAGATGATGCAGAGAAAAATCTCTATCATAGGGCATCCCCCCCGACCTTGGCCCTATGCGGGGCCGGGGGGGATGATAGACATTTTTGCCCTTTGGGCAGGGGCCCCTCCTATGATGTTTATTTTATTCTCCCTGCCCCCTTCTCAACCATCTTGAGACCCCTTTGGGGCGGGGGGAGGGCCCGAAGGGCAAGGCCTTTTTTGCCCTTCGGGCCCTCCGGGCCCCGCCCAAAGGGCACCCCTGCGGGACCAGACCAAAATGTACATTTTGGTCTCCCCGCACCTCTTAATCTATATTGTGGGGGGGGAGGTCGGGGGGATGTACATTTTCGGGAAAATCTCAATTTTGTCCCCCCCCCACCTCTAGAGTTATACTGTGGGGGGAAAAAGAGCAATTTTGTTCTCCCCGAAGGGTATTGCGGTAAAAATAATAATAACACTAAATAGTTCGCCAGAACTTATCTAGCCTTTTGGATAATTTGCCGAGAGCATCAAGACACTTTTTTTTTGAAAACCAGGGTGCTAGTTGTAAAAGTGGGGGAAGTAGCTTAGTCGGTTAAAGCGCCAGCCTGTCAAGCTGGAGATCACGGGTTCAAGTCCCGCCTTTCTCGGCATAAATGCAGCGGTAGTTCGAGAAAAGTGTTCGACTTCTCTGCTTCTCAAACACTCTGGCATAAGCCTTCTCAGAAAAGTCTTTAAATGCCCCCCACCATAACCTCCACAAGGAAAAAAATCTAGAGCCTTAGCCAAAGGCCCCGACCCGGCAGAGGGGGCACATAGGGCAGAGGGAGGGGTCACGGGGGATTCTGCCCGCATAGGGCAGAGATCGGGGGCATATCAGAGGTGCCCTTTGGGCGGGGGAGCCCAAAAGGAAAATATTTTCTCCCGGAGGGCCCCCGACCCCTGCGGGACCAGACCAAAATGTACATTTTTGTCTCCCTGACCCAAGAACAAAAATGTACATTTCCCCCCCGGAGGGCCCTCCGGGACCCGCCCAAAGGGCACCCCTACGGGACGATTTCAGAGGTGCCCTTTGGGCGGGATGTACATTTTCTCCCCTTTTCTATCCGCATAGGGCAGGAGGGGGGACTAAACCATTGTTAGTGTTAAGTGGGCGCTCCGAGCTCCCTATCGGTCGGTAAAAATGTCTATTTTTACCCCTTCTGGTCGCCCCTTCGTCTCAATTCCCGCTCGCCCCCCAAAAGTGGGGGGCGGGGGGCTACTAAGGGCATCCTATGATCCCCCGACAATACAAATTAGGAGGTGGGGGGGGAAGCCTTAGAGCCCAAAGGGTCCCCAGCCCAAACCAAATTTAGATCATAAAAGGGCCCCTCCGAGAAGGCGTGCTTAGCGTAAAGTGGAAAAGAGACAAATCGGCCATAAAAGAAGGGGGGCCCTGCCCAAAGGGCACAAAATCTAGATTATCCCCCCGCCCTACCCTCCGGGGGGCCCTCCGGAACCCGGATAGGGCCAAGGTGCCCCCCGAAGGGTAGGGCGGGGGGATACCAAAATGTACATCATCCCTCCCGCCCTCTGCCGGCCCTACGGGAAAAACAATAGAAATGAATTCTAAGGTCGGGGGGGGCCCTCCCTCATTCTGCTGCTCTTCCGCCTATGTAAAGACGTATTAAATATACAGAGTACTCTCTTAGTTTACAGAAAGCATCATTAAAAAGGGCTTTGAAAAGTCCAATAGCATGATTTTGCCGAGCATGCATTAAACAAAACCGGACAGGGGGCGTAGTTCAATTGGTAGAGCACTTGCTTTGCACGCATGAAGTTATCGGTTCGAGTCCGTTCGCCTCCAAATATTCCCTAGCAACTATAAACATCAAATACCAAGGAGACCGTAGCCTGGTAATTCATCTGTGTGTGTTTATTCATTTACTTATATTAACACATATTGAAGCAATGCTGCAACCGTATTTTTGAGTAAAAGGGGCGGGGGAGAAGGAAGGCCTTTTTTGCCCTTCGGGCCCTCCGGGAAGCCTTAGCCTTTGCCGCCCGGCTTCCCGGAGGGGCCCTCTGGTGATCTAGATTTGGTTTGGGCTGGGCGAAGAGTAAAATCTAGAGCCTCAGAGCCCAAAGGGCCCCCCTCCCTCCCGACGACTTTCCGCCCCTCCCCCCAGCCCCCGACTTAGGCGCAGAACAGAAGAAAAATTCCCCCGTGCCCTATGATCTAGATTTCCGGGGAAATCTAGATTTTGTTCTGGCCCAAAAAATATGGTCAAAACAACCGGGGCCCTGTAGATCTCGGGGAGAGGCCCGGATAGTATTCTGGCCTTTTTTATTTCAAGGCTATCTATGAAACATTATTGCAAGATAAAGAAACCACACCATAAAGACTAATAAGACCCTCCGGGAAAAAATGAGACACTCTAAATAGATTTTTTATCTATACCCGTGTATTCATGCAGCAAAAGAGCTCGGAAACTTCAATTTTTTACCCTCCGGGTTATTCTGAAAATTAAGCCCATCAATATATCCTAATAAACAGCGATGGAGCGCTATTTTTCAAGTATTCTATAAAACTACCCCCCGCCCTACCCTCCGGGGGGCAGAATTCCCCGAAATCTAGATTTTGTGCCCTTTGGGCAGGGCCCCCACAACAAAACTACAGAGGGAATCTAAAGCCTTAGAGCCCAAAGGGAAAATGTACATTTCGCCCAAAGGGCACCTCTGCCCTATGCCGGTCCCGCCCAAAGGGCACCCCTGCGGGACCAGACCAAAATGTACATTTTGGTCCCCCCGCACCTCTTAATCTATATTGTGGGGGGGGAGGGCGGGGGGATGTCGGGGGCCCTACGGACTTAGATAAAGATATTTTGTGGGGGGCGCCCGGGAAATCGAGATTATAGGACCGGGACAAAATGTACATTTCCCCCCATCCCGAAGGGTCCCAAAGGCTAAGGGCATCCTATGATGTCTATTTCCCCCGACCTCCCCCCGCCCTACCCTCCGGGAAACCTCTTAATCTATATTGTGGGGGGGCCCGGAGGGCCGCATAGGGCGGGGGTGGAGGGTGGATAAAGCGCCCATGTAGCTCAGATGGTAGAGCATTCCCTTGGTAAGGGAAAGGTCTCCGGTTCAAGTCCGGTCGTAGGCTTAAGACACAGACAGTGTTGATAAACTACCATCGATCTTTTTGGCAAAGGAGCGCAGAAAAGATGGTCCATGGGAGAGAACCAAATTTAGAGGGCAGAAAAAAGGAATAAACATCATAGGATGCCCTTAGCCTTTGGGCATCCTATGATCTCTTTTTTTCGCCCGGTTCCCCCGAAAAAAATGTACATTTCCTATGCCGCCCTCCGGGCCTCCCACAAGAAAATTTTTTTTTTTGCCCTTTGGGCAGAGCGGCATAGGGCAGAGGTTTTTGTCCCGGAGGGCCGCATAGGGGGGGGCCGGGCGCCAAATGTCGGCGCCCGGCCCCCCCGCCCCCCCACAATATGAATTAAGAGGTTTCCCGGAGGGCCCCCCGACCCCTGCGGGACCAGACCAAAATGTACATTTTGGTCTCCCCGCACCTCTTAATCTATATTGTGGGGGGGGAGGTCGGGGGGATGTACATTTTTCGGGAAAATGTAGATTTTGTTCTGGGGGGCAAAATCTAGATTGTTTTCTTCCCCCAGCCTACCCCCCCGACTTAAGGGCAGAACAAAATGTCTATTTTGTTTTGCTTGGGGAAATCTAGAGAGCCCTGCCCAAAGGGCAAAATAGACATTCCGAGCGCCGAAAAATGTCTACTTTCTTTTCGCCCGGTTCCCCCCACCAATATCATCCCCCCGCCCTATGCGGCCCTCCGGGCCCCCCACAATATAGATTAAGAGGTTTCCCGGAGGGTAGGGCGGGGGTCTGGTCGGGGGGTGTCGGGGGGAGAGGGCGGGGGCCTTAGCCGAAGAAAAACAAAATATTTTGTTCTCCTTCGGCTAAGGCTCTTTATTTTTCCCTTTACTTGTAGTCCGGGTTGGCGACACGAAGGGGAAAAATGATGATCATAGGATGCCCTATGATCATCATTTTTCCCCTCCCTGGCCCAGGCCGGGGAGAACAAAATTTGCAGTCTTAGAGCCCAAAGGGAAAATAGACATTTGTCCCCAGGGCATCCCCCCCCCACCTTTTAATTAATATTGTGGGGGGAGATGACCTAGATTTTGTTCTCCCTATAATGTCCATTTTCCCGGAGGGGTTCCTATTATCCCCCCGACCCCGCATAGGGCAGAGGTCGGGGGGAAGCCGGGCGAGACCCTCCGACCTCTGAAATCAAAATTGTGGGCGCCCGGAATCTATATTTTGTTCTCCCTATGCCCCTTCCCCCCCACAATATTAATTAAAAGGTGGGGGGGATGACCTGTTCTCCTTAGCCTTTGGCGCCCGATTTCCCCCCCACCTTTTAATTAATATTGTGGGGGGGATGATGTACATTTTGTCCCAGTCCTATGATCTAAATTGGGGGGATCTGGGGAAATCTAGATCATTCCCCCCACCCCGAGGTGGGGGGGGAGACCAAAATGTCTATTTTTGTCTGCCCTATGCCTCTATTTGACCGAACTCCTACGTCGCCCCAGCTTTTGTCTCGCCGATGCGTTTTGACTGTTGATCTTTAATTCGTCGCTATTGTTCTAGACAAAAATGCAGAGAGAATATGGCTAAAACAAAACAAATCAAGAACTTTACACTTAACTTTGGGCCTCAGCATCCAGCAGCTCATGGTGTTTTACGACTAGTCTTAGAAATGAATGGGGAAGTGGTAGAACGAGCAGAACCCCATATTGGATTACTTCATAGAGGTACAGAGAAGTTGATTGAATACAAAACATATCTTCAAGCTCTGCCTTATTTTGATCGTTTAGATTATGTTTCTATGATGGCTCAAGAACATGCTTTTTCTTTAGCTGTAGAAAAACTATGTAATTGCGAGGTCCCACTGCGAGCTCAATACATCAGAGTTTTATTTTGTGAGATTACACGCATTTTAAACCATTTGCTTGCTTTAACTACTCATGCTATGGATGTAGGTGCATTAACTCCTTTTCTTTGGGCTTTCGAAGAGCGAGAAAAACTCTTAGAATTTTATGAGAGAGTTTCTGGAGCTAGAATGCATGCTAATTACATAAGACCTGGAGGGGTAGCACAAGATATGCCCTTAGGCTTAAGTGAGGACATTTTTCGTTTTGCTCAACAATTTGCTTCACGAATTGATGAATTGGAGGAAATGTTAACTAATAATCGCATCTGGAAGCAACGATTAGTGGATATTGGAACAGTCACTGCACAACAAGCTTGTGACTGGGGGTTTAGTGGTGTAATGTTAAGGGGATCTGGTGTGTGTTGGGATTTGCGAAAATCAGCACCCTACGACGTCTATGAAAAACTGGAATTTGATATACCTGTTGGAACCAGAGGAGATTGCTATGATCGTTATTGTATTCGTGTGGAAGAAATGCGACAAAGTCTTCGACTTATTATACAATGTCTAAATGCTATGCCTGCGGGTATTATAAAAGCAGACGATCGAAAGCTGTGTCCTCCTTCACGATCTCAAATGAAACAGTCAATGGAGTCTTTGATTCACCACGGGCGGCCGTTAGTTTTTAGCCAACATTTCTGGGGGGAACAAAATCTAGATTTTGTTCTCCCTCTCCCCCAGGGCCAAATGTCTATTTTTGCCCATTATGGAAGGGGAATGATACCGGAGTCTGTTAACCCGGTAAGCGCACCTGGCTTACAAGCGTTGGGGAAAAGACCCTGCTTGGACCATAGCCTGTCAGGAAAGGAGATCATCAAGGCTATATTGACACTGGCATGGGCTCTCTGCGCAAAAACAAAACAATCTAAATTGTTTTGTTTTTGCGCACGGTCGGACCTAAAGCCTGAAAATGATCCCCAAGCGCGTGTCGAGTCTCACACAGAGGTGAACAGGTTATTTGTAAACGCGAGCTATAGTCGAAACATCAAGTCGCACGTCTACCTGGAAGAGCAGCAGACTAGCCATACAGTAACAGTTCTAAAAGATTGTTTTACTGTGTTGGCAAAAAGAGAAAGGTCAAAAGAGAAAAGACAAAAAAGGTCAGAGGGGTCTAAAATGTACATCCCGAAGGGGTTTTCCGGGGCCGGGGAAGCCGGGCGTCGGGAAAATAGACATTTTCCCGAAGGGCCCGCCCTGCCCTGGGGGCCTCCCCCTTTCTCTTTTTCTTCGGTCGCTGCTTTAAATACCACGATCGGTCTTCGCAGCAAAAGTCGAAATACAAATCTAAACTTCTATTTCGACCGAACACAAAATAGATATTTGTGTTCGAGAGCTCTAGATCTAGTGACTAACGGGGGCAAACACAATTTAGATTGTGTTTGCGACGTGGTTCCTTGGCCGATGAGAAATGATGGCATTTCGGCCCAGTTACAGAAAGGAACACTTACCCTTACAATGGGCCAAAATAGCGGAAGCGCACGGCCAAAGATGGGAAGAACACAAAATAGACATTTCCCCGCCACCCCCCCACAATATTTTCCCCCCGACCTCTTAAATGGTCCCGTAGGGGTCGGCGGGAGAAGTGGGGGCCCTGCCCCCCTTCGGGGGGCACAAAATCTCAATTTTCCCGAAGCCCCGAGAATATTTGGTCAAAGGTTTCCCGTAGGGCCCGCAGGGAGGGCGGGGGGCCCGTATAGGGCAGAGGAGAACCACATTTTCGGGTGGGGAAGAGCCAAAGAGGCCCAAGGGTGCAACTCAAGGAGCCACAAAGGAGCGGAGCCCACCTTGGAGGATAAACACTCGGCCTTACGGCGCTATTTTCTTCCCTGGGCCTTTAGTGAAGTCACGGTTTGCTTCAAATTACCCTTGCCATATATACAAGTCAGCACGAATAGCAGTACGTACCTTAAATTGGGCAGCTCGGAAAAAACGCTTCCTCTCGTTCAAAAGCACAATTTAGATCATGTTTTGGCCCAAGGGAAAAGTGTTTTGATCATAGGAGAACAAAAATGCGTATTTTGGGGTTGTTCTCCTATGATCCCCTCGACAATAGAAATTCAGAGGTTTTTTGCCCCCCGAAGGGGGGCAGGGCGGCATAGGGCGGGGGGAGGCGGCCCCAGAGGGGCACATTGGCGAGCCCTTCGGGAAAATGCATATTTGGTGCTTTTCCCTAAGGAAATCTACATTTTGTTCCCCCTGACCTTCTGCCCTATGCGGCCCTGCCCAAAGGGCATGTCGGGGGAATGTGTATTTCCGGGCGTCGGGAATGTACATTTTCCCGACGCCCGGCTTTGGCCCTGCCCTTCGCTCTGTCTGCCTATGGCTGCACGCAAACAAAGTCTAGATATATCTTGTTTCTGTCCGTTTCTGCAAAAGGCTGTATTACGAAGTGGTACTTACGCGAAGCAAACCACACAAAACTCTGTGGAGACCCAGTGCTATAGTGTCTATACCAGCACTGCACATTGGCTAAGAAAACCGGCGAACCCTGCGGTCCCCCCGACAATACCATCCCCCCGACAATACCATCCCCCCGACAATACCATCCCCCCGACAATACCATCCCCCCGACAATACCATCCCCCCGACAATACCATCCCCCCGACAATACCATCCCCCCGACAATACCATCCCCCCGACAATACCATCCCCCCGACAATACCATCCCCCCGACAATACCATCCCCCCGACAATACCATCCCCCCGACAATACCATCCCCCCGACAATACCATCCCCCCGACAATACCATCCCCCCGACAATACCATCCCAGAGGTCGGGGGGAGAGGTCGGGGGGAGAGGTCGGGGGGAGAGGTCGGGGGGAGAGGTCGGGGGGAGAGGTCGGGGGGAGAGGTCGGGGGGAAAGGTCGGGGGGATGTACATTTTTTTCTCCCCCGGTGGTCGGGGGGGGGACGATGTTTGTTCCTGCAGGGGGCAGAGGCTTCGTAGTACCAAAAAGAGGGAAGGGAGCTAAATCGGCATTTCAACATGCCGCACACTTAAGTACCTTATCCGAGGGAGGTAGAACGTCAGCGGATGCTGAGCAGAATATGCACTTGAATGCATTGAATGGCAGAGTACTATCATCTCTCTACAGGTTATGGCAATGCAGCAAAGAAGCACCAGTGAATAACTTGATGCGCATTTTGCAAACACAAGACATATGGGTATCGGTCTATAAGCAGCTGTCCGCCAATCTAGATAAAGAGGAGGGGGCGACGCAGGAGCCCGAGAGCGCTCTGAGTCATTGGGGTCAGTGCTCTTCTGCCCTTGGCCTTCACAAGCTGGTTATAGACAGTCTTTCCATGAAAAGATTGAACACATTGCAGCGCGCTGTGATCGAGGGACATTATGAATGGAACAAAATTCATGCAATATACATTGGGGAGTGCAAAGACAGGCCCAACATCAAAAGCGGCCAAGATAACATAAATAAAGACGGGAAAAGAAGGGAGAGGAAAATAGAAGAAAGCACGATTTTAGGCCTAGCTAATTTTGAGCAGAGAGTAGTACAGGAGGCGCTCAGAATGCTGTTAGAAGCTACCTATGAGCCCCATTTTGCGATGGAGTCTCATGCATTTCGACCAGCCAGATCCCAGGCTACTTGCCTTCGACAAGTGCGAAGAGACTTTCAGGGAGTTAAATGGACTATTAAAGGCGACATATTGTCATTCCAAAACACCATAGATTATAATGTTTTGCTAACATTGTTACGACGCAAAATTAAGGATCAGCAATTTGTGCGATTAATAGAAAATGGCCTGAAAGCAGGAGTTTTATGGCCTCATGCCAAGCCAGGTGTAGGTGTTTTTACTGGCGGTATAGCCAGTCCGGTCTTGTGTAATATCTATTTTCATGAAATGGATAAATTTGTCCTTAGGTTAAAAAACATTTTGAATAGGGATAAAAATCGGGCCCGGGCTAGTTCACAACACTGTGTTTTGTCTGATTCTATGTGTTTAACGTCTTATGCCCTTCGGCTAGAGTATGTGAGATACGGAGACGATTTTCTAATTGGGGTTGTTGGGCCAAAAAGATTAGCACAAAGGGTACTCCATCTGCTGGTTATGTTTTTACGGATTCGACTGAAATTAAAATTAAATACAAACATTACTAATATCGCCCACATTAGAGATCGGGTTTCTTTTATGTCTTATATTCTCCGTGCAAAAGAGCCCGGTCAAACGAGTACGATAGCCAGAGTTTCAAGCCGAAGGGGGCGAGCGACTATGGAGCTCCAGAGCCAGGGCGCTTCGGGAAAAAGCCTGAAGGGCATAGAGCCCTCCGGGGAAATTGACATCCCGAAGGGGTCCCCCAGGGACGGGCGTCGGGAAAATGTACATTCCCCCAGAGGATCCCGGACCCCCGTTAAAACATCCCGCATAGTCGGGGAGGGGACCGAGAAGTTTTTTCTTGACGCACATAAGACAGCAAAAGGTCGAAGACCGGGGGGTCGGGAAATGGCCAAAACCTCTTCTCAACCACACCATAATCTAGCACTTTCAGTGGATGTTCACAAAGTCATTCGCGGTCTTGCCGAGAAAGGGTTTTGTGACAAGTCTGGAAGCCCTAAGCCAAACTTCGTCGTGTTTATGCAAGAAACACAAAGTCTGTCAGTAGCCAGAGCTGCCTCTGTGATTCGAGGTATTGTCTTACACTATCGACTAGCTAATAACTGGCGAAAATTTGTGATGCTATGTATGTTTATTGTGAGGTCTTCTTTAGCTAAAACTTTCGCAGCCAAATTTAAGCTCAAGACGCAGCATCAAGTCTTTAAGTTGGGCGGCTCGGATTTGTCTCGCCCCTTAAACAGCAAACAACAAGTAGACTTAAAACGCTTTAAGTACTCGGGAACTCGGAGCCAGTTGCGTGACACTGTCAATGCAAAAGTGTCTGGTCAAAGTAAGTATATAGGAGAAATTCCAAGGATACCATATACAAAAGCGCGAAGCGTACCACAGCCCCTTCTGGAACCGTTGCCTGCAAATTGGAAGCCTGAAGGGAGGAAGACAAAAATCTAGAGCCTTTACCCGACCTCTGGCCCAGCCTATAATCAAGACTTTTTCCCGTTCCCCAAAAAAGACAGATTTTGTGCCCTTTGGGCAGGGACCCCTCACAATATATCCCCCCATCCCCCACTTCAGAACCGCCCCCCAAATGTACATTTTGGGGGGCGGGCGAAAAATCGAAATTTTTGGCCCGCAGAAAAAAGATTTGCAGCCTTAGAGCCCAAACGAAAAATAGGTATCCCGAAGGGGTTCTCCTTAGCCAAAGGAGAACCCCTTCGGGATGTACATTTCCCCGCCCTATGCCGCCCTGCCCCCCTTCGGGGGGCAAAAAAACCTCTAAAAGCCAAATTGTGGGGACCCCGGGGGGGACTAATCAATCACGCGCGCGAATGCTATGTGAGCATACACCTGTGTTTTCATGGAATTGTGTATCCCGGAGGGCCCGCATAGGGCCAGAGAGGGGCAATAAAATCTAGATCATCCCCCCCACAATATGAATTAAAAGGTGGGGGGGATGCCCTCTGAATTCTGTTAGAGGTCGGGGGGGAACAAGATTGACATTTTGTTCCCGGAAAACAAAATTGACATTTTGTTCCCCCCCGACAATAGAAATAAAAAGGTTTCCCGTCGGGCGGAGGGCTGCCCCCCTTCGGGGGGCACGTCGCCCCCTCCGGGAAAGGTAGGGCGGGGGGATGCCCTTCCCCCCCACCTCTGAAGATATATTGTGGGAGGGGATGATCTATATTTTCGTTCTGGGGGGACTCCGCCCCTCTCATGGGACTGAAAAACAGAAACGACATTTGTGTTTTTCGGTCCCATTTTCATGCTCTTCTGAATTTGTGTTTTAAGCCTACCATTTTATGGCCTTAAGTTGGTGAGCCGTGTGATGGGCGACCATCTTGCACGGTTCGGAGAGGACTTAAATCTCAGACTGGATGGAATGTGTCATTCCTGCAACACAAACACCGTTTCTGTGCATTTTTTTCACTCTATTTTAAATTATACACAGAAGGCGTATCAGTACCTGCTTCTTCTACATATACTGCTGTAGAAGCACCTAAAGGAGAATTTGGTGTATATCTGGTAAGTAATGGTACTAATCGTCCTTATCGTTGCAAAATTCGAGCGCCTGGCTTTGCGCATTTACAGGGGCTTGATTTTATGTCTAAACATCATATGTTGGCAGACGTAGTGACTATTATAGGTACTCAAGATATTGTGTTTGGAGAGGTAGACAGATAGTAGATTTCTAGAAAACTAAGAGCATGTGTTGAGTAATACTCTGGCAAAGCCATGCTTTGCCAGAGCCTGGTATTATATATTTGATCACTTTCACCCCACTTCTCTACTCCCCCTCGCAAAAAATGCCTATTTCCCCGACACCCCCCACCCTGTGCTCCTTCGGGCTTTTTTTGCCCTTCGGGCTTTTTTTGCCCTTCGGGCTTTTTTTGCCCTTCGGGCTTTTTTTGCCCTTCGGGCTTTTTTTGCCCTTCGGGCTTTTTTTGCCCTTCGGGCTTTTTTTGCCCTTCGGGCTTTTTTTGCCCTTCGGGCTTTTTTTGCCCTTCGGGCTTTTTTTGCCCTTCGGGCTTTTTTTGCCCTTCGGGCCCTCCGGCACCTCTGCCTTATGCCGGCCCAAAGGGGAAAAAAAAATCTATTGTCGGGGGGCCCCCGCCCCCCTCCCGTGCCCCCCAACAAAAAAATTTCAGAGGTGCCCTTGGGGCAGGGCCCCCCGAAGGGTAGGGCGGGGGGCCCTCCGTTTTGTTCTGCTCCCCCTGTTGGCCTCTTTCGGCCAAATCCTATCAAACAGAAAAAAAGGTATTAATGACTGCTCAAATCTACATAGTTTTAAAATCATTTGATGTTCCCAAGTCAGAACTACTCGAAAAAACCAGGTTGCAGGTGGTAGAGAAAGTCACACACTTTCTTCCTTCTGGGACTAATGAAGCGCCTAGTGACCTGTCTAGATCGAGGATAGAAAAGTACGTCCCTACGGGACATCGCAAAACAGACGTTCACAGTTTAAATTGGATTCGACTACCTAAAAGCCATACATTATATACGGTATTACAATCGCCTCACATTGATAAAAAATCTAGAGAACAATTCGAAATGAAAATACACAAACAACTAATAGTTTTGAAAAAAAACACAAAGCAATTACGTTACACATTATCTCGCTTAAAATTTCATGATTTGTCTGGAGTTCAACTTAAGGTGACTTTGAATTACAAGACTCGTTTGAACAGATAAATACTGCAAATCACGGAAAAGAGTGAAGATGAAGAGCACCCCCCACCCCCCAACAATATCCCCCCACCTCGCCCAGAATATTCTGTCCCCCCCGCCCCCTGGGGGAAAATAGACATCCCCCAATTCAGAGGACCGGGACAAAATGTCTATTTTCCCCCAGGGGGTGGGGGGCGCCCGGGAAATCGAGATCATAGGGTATCCGCCCAAAGGGCACCTTTAAAATTCTATTGTCGGGGGGATGATCTCGATTTTGTTTTTTTTACCCGGAATCTAGAGCCTGAGCCAAAGCCTAAGGCTTCCCGGAGGTCTGGGGCCCCCCCGACAATAGAAATGAAAAGGTGCCCTTTGGGCGGAGACCAAAATGTACATCATCCCCCCGCCCGACGGCCCTTCGGGACCCCGGATAGGGCCAAGGTGCCCCCCGAAGGGGGGCAGGGTAGGGCGGGGGGGATGCCCTCTAGATGGTTTCCCGAAGAACACCATCTAGAGCAGAAAACCATAGACATGGTTTTCGGGACAAAATGTCTATGGTTTTCTGCTGGGGGCAAAAAATTTTTGATTATCCCCCGACATTTCGGGGGTGTTCTCCTTAGCCTTTGGAATCTCCCCCCCACCTCTCCCCCCGCCCTACCTTTCCCGAAGGGGGCGACGTGCCCCCCGAAGGGGGGCAGCCCTCCGCCCGACGGGAAACTTCTCCTGCCCCCCTTCGGGGGGCACCTCTCCCCCCGACCTCTGAAATGGTATTGTCGGGGGGATGGTCCCGTAGGGGTGCCCTTTGGGCGGGATGGTCCCGTAGGGGTGCCCTTTGGGCGGGAGAGGTGGGGGGGAACAAGGCCAAAATATGGACTTATATCGCCCATTAAAGAAAGGAATCAACATATGAAAAGAATGTGCTGGAAATCGAAAGCGCTCAAACAACTTAGTTTTGGTAAAAGACATAAATGTGCTGGTCGAAATTCTTCAGGATCTATTACGGTTTTTCACCGCGGAGGTGGATCAAAACGATTACAACGAAGAATAGATTTTCGACGAAACATATTATCTACAGGACTTGTCGAAAGAATAGAATATGATCCAAATCGCTCATCTCGAATAGCTTTAGTACGATGGTCTAACAGCCTTAAAATGAACCAATCAGATGTCCTTAAAAATCAAAGATCTTCTTTTACTTACATTTTAGCCAGTGAGCATTTGCTTGCAGGTGACCAAGTATTAAACGTCCTAGCTGTAAAGTCTCAACAGGAACATGATGTGCCTGGGACGAGGACAGAGGGGGTCAAAGAGAGGGGCTTAAACGGTAGGGGACAGAATCGTGATTCTGTCCCCTACGTCGCTCCCGCGCTCCTCGAGCGGACAGAATCACGATCATGGGATGATCCCGCTGGTTTAACCGAGGGCCCGTTCGCCCCGAGCCCCCCCCTTCGGGAAAATCTAGATTTTGTTTTGGGGGGGGCAAAAATCGAGATGGTTGAAACCGGGGAAAAACAGAGCCATTTGGATTTCAACGATCTACTGTATCAAAAAGTTGGAAACTGTCTTCCGTTAGCTAATATTCCTTCCGGTACTACCATCCACAATATTGAATGGCACCCAGGTCAAGGTGGAAAATTGGTTCGAGCAGCTGGTGCCAAAGCTCAATTGATCAAAAAATTAGACAGTACACAACAATCAGTTGTACGACTTCCCTCAGGAGTAGTTAAATTACTAGATTCTCGATGCCGTGCTACCATTGGCATCGTTTCTAATGCATCTAATAGTACACAAAAGCTGACTAAAGCAGGCCAAAGTCGATGGCTAGGCAGGCGACCAGTTGTACGTGGTGTAGCTATGAACCCAATAGACCATCCTCATGGAGGGGGAGAAGGGCGTGCAAAAGGTCGAAACCCGGTATCACCTTGGGGCAAACCTAGCAAAGGTGGATTTAAAACTGTAATACGAAAACGTAAAACATAAATTATGACTCGATCTTTATGGAAAGGCCCTTTCGTAGATGTCAGTGTGCTTAAGTCAACACAAATTAAGCCGCAGGAGGCCAGCAGAAAAAAGAATCTAGAGAGCCCGTCGGGACAATCTATATTGCTTTCCGGAGGGGCGGGCGCCGGAGAGCCGGGCGCCCGGAATCTAGATTTTTCTCTCGCCCGGCTTCTCCCTCGGAAAATTTGGTCACGCAGATCCTGTATTTTGCCTCAATTTGTAGGATCTTCTACACAAATTTATAATGGACACCATTTTGTGAGTGTCAAAATTACTGAAGACATGGTAGGCCACAAATTTGGCGAATTTGCCTCGTCACGCAAAACTCAAACGAAACGCAAGACGCAGGTGTCGTCGAAAACAAATGTACAGCGTGCCAAAACAAAGAAAGCATAAACACTGTCGAAAGCCACCGATATGGAGCGAGGCTAATGCTAAGAACAAAAGCCCGGTAAAGCCCGGGGGCTCATAGGAGGTCATCCCCCCGCCCTACCCTGCCCCCCTTCGGGGGGCACCTTGGCCCTACCCGAAATCTAGATCATAGGGCATCTGCCCCCCTTCGGGGGGCACCTTTAAATTTCTATTGTGGGGGGATGAATGTACATTTCAGGGGGGCCTATGATCTACATTTTTTCTCCCAAGGGCACATTTTAGAAAACCGTAGCATAATAGGAAAAGTATAATGATTAGTTATGGCGCAAAAAGTCAATCCGATCGCAGTCAGACTGAAATTAAATCGTAGTTCAGATTCGTGTTGGTTTAGTGATTATTATTACGCACAATTATTGTATCAAGACATTAACTTCAGAGGTTATTTCAACTCTATAAGGCCACCTATAGGGCCAAAAATAGGATTTCGACCTGGTAGATGTGTGCTTCATCATTATCCTAAAAGAAGTGTTATTCATGTATTTTGCCTCGGAAGCAAAGAAAAACAGCATTTTCGGCCAAAAAATGTACATTTCGGGGGTCCTGACAGTAAGTATTCATACAAAGGTCTTATTCCATCTATTATGACGCACCATAAGTTACTTTTGCCTAATATCGGCGCTCAGGGCAGCCAACAAACCCAAGATTCTGCAAGTACACTAAAAAGGCCCATCAAAGATCCTTCGGGTAGTATGAGCACCTTGGACTTTCAGCAGAATCAAACATTTTCTCTTTCTCCTGCGCTTAAGCATTCTCCGAACCACGTTTTGTTGCACTATGCGCTTCAAGCACACAAACGTAATCCCAATACTGATATTGCACCATTTTCGATAAGCCCCCCCAAATCTAGATTTTTGGCCCCTGGGCTCCTACGTCGCCCCCTGCTTACTAATCTTAATAGTGGCAGGGATGAGAGTGTCGGGGGGGAAATGTCTATTTTGGGGGGGCCGGGAGGTCCAAAATATAGAAAGGTCCCCACCGCTTTTCTGCGCCAGGGAGCTCTGAGCTCGGAATTACGAGCCCCCTCCGGGAAAAAATTAAGAGAGAACAAAAATCTCAATTCCTCCCTGCGGGAAAATGTAGATTTTTCCCCCCGACAATCTCATCCCCCCGATCTCTCCCCCCGACCTCTCTGCCCCCCTTCGGGGGGCACCTCTGAAATGGTATTGTCGGGGGGATGGTATTGTCGGGGGGATAGTATTGTCGAGGGGAAAGGTCGGGCGGGCCTCCGATCCCTCGTCGCCCCTCAAATCGCACCCCTCGGCCTTAGCGATAACTCTCCATCTATTTACCAAATTCATTTGAAACTCCGCACCAGTGGCTGGCTTCGCCTGGTTCATGACCATAGCAAACTGCTACAGTCTTCTATGTGGTCGAAAACGGGCCAAAATCTAGAAAAAAGAAAATATACATTGCCCCAGAGTTTTTTTTCCAGAGGCTCAGAGCTAGGTCCCTCTTTGCACCTACCGGTCACCCCGACAATCTCATCCTCCCACCCCCCGACCCCTGCGGGACCATTTAAGAAGTCGGGGGACGGGGGGGAAATGTCTAGGGGGCCCCTGCGGCCTCTTTTACTTCATTCTATAGACTCCCATGGCGACGACACATCACTTAAAAGAGTAGCACAGACAAGCATCCTTATAGACACTTATGTCCACTATTATATAATGGTCTATTTTATGTACTTAAGAACTCATGTTAATGTAGATGTTCATTGTCATTTGCAACAAATAAAAAAGCAAATTTTTGAAATCAGGCAAATGACTTTTCCCTTAAACACAAGTCGTCACTCTTACTTGTCAAACATACAATCTACCCTTTCGATTCACACCAATACATTTACATCGATAATACCCATTAAAGTGACTTCTGTATATCAAAGCGCTTCTTTGATGGCTCAAGAAATTGCTTGTAAATTAGAACAGGCCAAATCATTTAGACAAATTTGTAGATCTGTCTTTCAACATATTGAAATATGCAAGCATATTAAGGGAATTCGTATTTCTTGCTCAGGTCGATTAAATGGTGCAGAAATTGCCAAAACTGAATGCAGAAAATATGGGGAAACCTCCTTGCATGTCTTCTCAGAAAAAATTGACTACGCACAAACAAAAGCGTCAACTCCGTATGGTCTTTTGGGAGTGAAAGTATGGATCTCTTATTTTTAATTTTTCTCGCCCAAAGGGCACCCCTACGGGACCATCCCCCCGCCCTCTGCGGGCCCTACGGGAAAAACCAGACCATCCCGCCCAAAGGGCACCTCTGCCCCCCTTCGGGGGGCACCTCTGAAATGGTATTGTCGGGGGGATGGTATTGTCGGGGGGAGAGGTGCCCCCCTTCGGGGGGCAGAGGTTTTTCCCGGAGGAGCCCCCGGAGGGTAGGGCGGGGGGTTCCCGAAGGGGCATAGGGCGAAAAAAAGCTTTTTTCTCGCCCGGCCCCCCCAAAATGGAGATCATCCCCCCCCACAATAGATCTTCAGAGGTGAGGGGGGGATGATCTCCATTTTGGGGGGGCCCTCTTATGATCTACATTTTGCCCCTCCGGGCCCTCATCCCCCCACCCCGCATAAGGCCAAGGTGCCCCCCGAAGGGGGGCAGGGGGCGACGTGCCCCCCGAAGGGGGGCAGCCCGGGGGGCCCCCCACCTCTGAAGATCTATTGTGGGGGGGCGGGGAGCCCCGACAATATCATGTTTCCCGGACACCCGCATAGGACAGAGGGAGGGCATTCTATGATTTAGAGCCTTAGAGTCCAAAGGGAAAATATTTGGTTCTCCGAAGGCTTTAGATTTTTGTTCTTATGCCCTCTTCTCAATAGCAGAGACCAGTCAGTCTAATACGCTTTCTGTGTTAAGAGCACATAGATGGCAGCAAATTACAAAAAATTACTTATGTTATATCCAAAACGTACTAAATTTCGGAAGTATCAAAGGGGAACTACAGGGGGGTGCAAAGTGGATGGCACACAACTCTCTAAAGGAAAGTACGGGATCAAATCCTGTGAGGCTGGCCGTATTTCATATCAAACTATTGAAGCAGCAAGACGTGCTATTAGTCGAAAATTTAAAAGAAGTGGGCAAATATGGATAAGAGTGTTTGCTGATATTCCAGTTACAAGTAAACCTACAGAAGTAAGAATGGGAAAAGGCAAAGGAAATCCTACGGGCTGGATTGCTCGTGTTTCAGAAGGGCAAGTGCTATTTGAGATGGATGGTGTCAGTTTATCCAATGCTCAACAAGCTGCAGCATTGGCGCGACAAAAACTGAGTCTGTCTACCCGGTTTGTGCAGTGGTCATAATCATTTAACACCACCCGGCCACACTCGATCAGCAGACCTTAAGTCTTTCTTTTTTGTCCTGTAAGCTTTAAGAGGCTTAAAGGACAAAAAATTTAGAGGATATGTAGACCCCCATCCTGACGGCCGCCCTGGGAGAACAAAATGTCCACCGGGGCCCCGATTTGTTCCCGGACCCCCGAGCGGACCCCGCAGAAAACAATGTATATTGTTTGCCCTTCGGGCAGGGCCCCCGCTTCCCGCACTTCTGCCCCCCCGCCCCCCGAAATCTAGATTTCGGGGGGGCCTATGATAGACCTTTTTTGCCCCAAAACAATCTAGATTCCCCGAAATTAAGAAAGAAATCTAGAGCCTTAGAGCCCAAAGGGCCCCCCACAATATTCTGGAAAAGGTGGGGGGGACCACAATCTAGATTCCGGGCGCACGCCCGGAATCTAGATTGTGGCGGGAAAAATGTAGAGCCGGGCGCACGCCCGGCCCCCCCACCTCTGTTCTATATTGTGGGGGGGACAAAAATAGATATTCTGTTTCTTTTTACCCGGAGGGAAATGTCTATTTTTGTACCACCTCGGAACCGTCGACCCAATTTTGAACCAGACAAGCGAATTTATGTTAGCCCCAAATAGACTTCGTTTTCACTATAAATATATATTGCGTCCAGATCTGTTATTAAAGTTAAATTATTCAAACATTATGGAAGTTCCGCGTTTATGCAAAGTGGTTGTCGTCTCTCAAATGCCCTACGCCTCTGTTCAAAACATGGCGCTGGCTATGGACATTTTATGCGGTCAAAAATCTATGCATACTGAAACATCATCTCCTAGCAAAAAATCTCGAGTAAAGCAATTTTTAGCTGCGAACAAAAATACACAACCTAGCAATTATCAAGTACAAAACTGTTTACGTGCAGACATTATGTATAGTTTTTTAGAAAAGTTAATTACAGTTATATCTTTTTCTGATTATATAATACAGATTCATACTAATTCTATCCAGCTTACAATAAGTGCAAATTTATTACGGCTTTTTCCGGAAATACAAAATTACTTTGAGCTATTTGAGAGTACTCACAGTATTCAAGTAATTGTGGTCACTTCTGCTAAGACAGAAAAAGAGACTCGTCTTCTATGGACAGGTCTACTACAAAAAGAGGTTTAATTTGTATGTCTAATCACATTGTTCGAGATCATGCACGTCGATTACTTGTGGCCAAATATGAGACCAAACGAACGCAATATAAAGCTATTTGCCAGGACAGAAATTTGCCAAATTCAATACGGTATGAATATGGTTTAAAGTTATCTAAATTGCCAAGAAACAGTTCAGGTACGCGAACACGAAACCGATGTATAATTACAGGACGGCCTCGATCTGTTTACAAACGTTTTCGTATGTCTCGTATTGTTTTTCGTGAATTAGCTTCTAAAGGCGCTATTTTAGGAATTTACAAATCAAGTTGGTAAAAGAATATGTGTTTTTTCCCCCCGTCTCAATCATCTAGATTTCTTTTCCTTTTGGCTCCCCTCCGGGACAAAATGTAGATCATGGGAGCCCCTCCGGGAAAATGTACATCCCGAAGGGGTCCTGGAAGGGCTCTAAATTTCCCGAAGAAGGCATCTGCCCCCCTTCGGGGGGCACCTTTTCATGTCTATTGTGGGGGGGCCCTGCGGGATGTCTATTTTTCTCTGCCTCCCGCCCTACCCTGCCCAAAGGGCAAAAACCTCTGCCCTATACGGGCTCCCAAAACCATCTAGACGGTTTCCCGAAGGGCCCCCCTCCGGGACAAAATCTAGAAAATACATATCATAGGATGCCCTTAGCCTTTGGCGCCCGGAATATAGATTTTGCTTTTCTGCCCTTTGGAGGGCATCCGCCCCGACCTTTTCATGTCTATTGTGGGGGGATGATGTACATTTTTCTCCCTAAGGAAAACAACATATTTTCCCGGATCTCCCTCTGCCCTATGCCGGTACTCCCCGCCCTATGCCGGCCCTGCCCAAAGGGCAAACACCCCCCGCCCTCCCGCCCCACAATATAGATTAAGAGGTGCCCTTTGGGCGGCAGCCGGCATAGGGCGGGGGGACTCTCCGGGCATTTTGGTCTGGTCCCGCAGGGGTTGGGGAGAGAAGTCGGGGGGATGTCGGGGGAGGGGGGAACCTAGGGGTCCCGGAGGGGCATCAATCAATTTGCAAATTTTCCTTTTTTCTGACTTGCACACCATGTTTTGAAAATGTCAAACAGGGTTGTGTTTGTGTGGACATCCATGTTATTTGAAACATAAAATCACATCTATGAAAGCTCAATGTGTACGTTTTTTAGAAATAATTGGAGTTGGATACAAAGCCAATACTGATGTAAAAGGTTGCAAATTGTACTTAAAGTTGGGATTTAGTCATGAAGTTATACTTACCGTTCCACCTTTAGTTCGTGTATTTTGCTTAAAGCCGACTCTTATTTGTTGTACCGGCACAAGTTTGAAACATGTCACGCAATTTGCTGCCATTATACGAAGCTGTAAGCCTCCTGAAGTATACAAGGGGAAAGGAATACGTTATAAAAATGAAATTTTAATAAAAAAACAGGGAAAGACAAAATGAATGGTTTGACTTTAGGCGCCAAGAGCAACCGAAGCTCACAAACGCCCAAGTTATGGGCATAGACATGAACAGACCTGAAAAGGCCGGGGTGGGGACGGGAAAATATGCATTTGCTTCCCGGACCCGAGGTCATCTGCCCCCCGAAGGGGGGCACCTTCTCATTTCTATTGTCGGGGGGATGATCTAGATTTCGGGAGCTCCTCGACCCTCCGGGGGACATTATAAGAGGTTATCCCCCCCACCTTGGCCCTATGCGGGGTTATAGGGGGGGGCTCCGCCCCCCCGAAATGTAGATCATAGAACCCGCAAATCTCAAAAAAGAAATATTTCCCGTAGGGGGGCGCCGAAGGCCCCCGACCTTTCCCCCCGACTTCTCCCCCTGCCCTATGCCGGCTGCCGCCCAAAGGGCACCTCTTAATTTATATTGTGGGGCGGGGGGTGGGGGGAACTTTTGTTTTCTCTAGATTGTTTGCCCCCGACCCCACCCCCCGAAATATAGATCATCCATCCCCCCGGCCCTTTGCGGGTCCCTGCGGAAAAAACAATAAAAATGAAAAGATTTTTTCCCGTAGGGCCGGTATAAGGCGGGGGGGATGCCCTCTGAATTTAGAGGGCCCGTAGGGCCGGGGGCCCTACGCCCTCCGGGCCTTCCGGGGGGTGCACATTTTCCCGAAAATGTACATTTTTTCTGCTCCCCCACAAAGCCTTAGGGGCCCCTCCGGGAAGCCTTAGGCCAAGGCTAAGGCTCTCAATTTTGCTATGCTATTGAGGGGGCTGTGTTTTAAAATACTCTTCTGCTTTTTTCTTCTACCACAGGCGCACTCGCTAATAAAAGAAATGTTTTCAATGTATGTCTTACATTTTAGGTTATAATTTAAACTCTACACAAAAAGTGAAAGTGGCCATCACTCAAATCTTTGGAATCGGTTCGTCTAAAGCGTTGCAGATATGTGATCAATTAGGTCTTAGTGATAGCATTAAAGTGAACCAACTAACCAGAATGCAGCTTGATGGAATTATCAACATTATTACGCACAATCATTTAATTGACTCAGAACTTAGAAGAATAATTAATAACGATGTAAAGCGATTATTGATTATTGGCTCTTATCGTGGATTTCGTCACAATAGTGGATTACCCTTACGTGGTCAAAGGACTCATACTAATGCTAAAACTTGTCGCAAATTTAAGCGTTCAGTTAATTCCAAACGGGTGTGAACACGATCACTTTATCTATACCGGGCCAAGTTGGGCTGACCTAGTTCGCTTCCCCGAGCCCAAGAACAAAATCTAGATTTTGCTCTCCGGACTGGAGTTAGTCTTGGGTTAACCCATGATAAATGTTTTTAAACTTGCCCTTAGAGACAAAAATGTGTATTTGGGGGCAAGCCTTAGCCTTGGCCTAAGGCTCTAGATTTTGTTCTTTTTAGCCTTTGGCCCCCGGGGGCCGGCTCTTTATTTCCCTCTGAAGTTTTGTTGTCGACGGCTCAAAGGAGAAAAAAATGTTTCCCCAGGGCCCCCCGTCTGACGGCGGAAATAGACATTTTGGGGGGGCTGGGAGATAATTCGCTTTCCCCCCCCATTTTATATAGGATAGAAATTACCGTATGTAAGTAGAAAGAGACCGCAGAGTATTCCATTCAAGAGGGCATGAGTGAATGAAGGCAAAAAAACGTTTCCCCCCCTGCAACCATCAATATTTTTGATGGTTGCAGGGGGGTCTATTGTGGAGAAGTATTAATTGTGGGGGGGAGACCACCGAAATGGCGCCGTGTCCACCGGATCCCCCCCGCCCTGTGCGGGCCCTGCCCCCCTTCGGGGGGCACCTTGGCCCTATTCGGGGTGGGGGGATGATCTAGATTGTATTTTTGGTTTCTAGGCAGGTGTGTTGAGCGAACAAAGCCATCGCTGATGGTTTTGTCCATCGGGAGGGAATTCCATTATCTATCTTTTTTCCCAGCCCTATGCGGACAGACCCCCCCAAAAAATAGACATTTTTTTTCTCCCCACAATACAAATTAAAAAGTGGGGGATAGACATCCCGAAGGGGTTCTCCTTTGCCGTCCCCCTTCCCGACAATATTCTATCAAAGGTTCTTTTTTTTGCCCCTTTGGGCCGGCCCCCCCACAATATAGAACAGAGGTGGGGGGGCCGGCCCAAAAATCTCGATTTTTTGTGCCTCAACATCAAGGTCATAAAATGCCCTTCCCCCCGAGGGACATTTCATAGGGGCATGCAGATTTTGTCCCCCCGGGCTTCCTCTGGTCGCTCTGGAGCTCCCTGGTCGCTCGCCCCTCTATTGGCTTCTTGTCCGCCTCATGTCTTCTTATCCCCTTGTGAGGTCCCTATCAGTCGTGCTTTGCGCTTTGCTCTGGGAGCAAATAAACATCCCCCCGACAATACAAATCAAGAGGGCAGACAAAAATGTACACTTCCCCCGCCCTATGCCGGCTGCCGCCCAAAGGGCACCTTTTCATTTCTATTGTGTTTCCCGTAGGGGGCGACGTGCCCCCCGAAGGGGGGCAGCCCGGGGGATGATCTAGAGCCTTAGAGCCCTTCGGCCCCGGAGGGGACTAAGGGCATCTGCCCCCCTTCGGGGGGCACCTTTTCATGTCTATTATGGGGGGGCCCTGCGGGATGTCAGAAGCCAAGGCTAAGGAGAACCCTTCTATGCGGAGACAATCTAGAGCCTTAGGCCAAGGCTAAGGCTTCCCGGAGAACCCCTTCGGGATGTCTATTTTGTGCCCTTTGGGCAGAGCCCCCCACCATATAATTACAAAGGGCAAAAAAAGCTAGATTGTTTTGTCATCAATACTTTTTTGCCCCCGCCCCCGACAATAGCATCCCCCCCCACCTCTTAATCTATATTGTGAGGGGGCCCCCCGGAGGGTAGAGCGGGGGGATGTACATTTTTTTTCGGGTCCGGGAAAATAGACATCATCCCCCCCACAATATGAATTAAAAGGTGGGGGGGATGCTTTGCCCCTTCCCCCCGCCCTATGCGGCCCTGCCCAAAGGGCACCCCCCGAAATGTCTATTTCCCCCACCATATTCTGTTTCCCGTAGGGCCCCCCGAAGGGTAGGGTCTCAATTTTTTTCTCCTATGATTTCCTCCGGGTAAAAAAAAACAAAATCTAGATTTTGTCCCCCCCCACAATATAGAACAGAGGTGGGGGGGCCGGGCGAAGAAAAATGTCTATTTCCCTGGGGGGGACAAAATAGACATTTTTGTCCCTCGGGGGTTTTTAATGGTATAACACTTGAATACATCAATACTTATTTGCGTATTTAAAAAGGACAAAAACAGGGGGAGAGTGGCCGAGGGGTTAAAAGCGACAGACTGTAAATCTGTTGAAGATATTCTACGTAGGTTCGAATCCTACCTCTCCCAAAACACCATTTCCACTGTGTTTTCCTTTGTCCCTTAGCCAGACAATTCTACCCTTTCATGCAATTAATAAATTCTACTGCAATAGTGCCTCGTATTCGAAAAGTAATTACTAAAATAGCTAGCCCAATGGCAGATTCTGCAGCAGCTACAGTTAAGACAAATAGCGCAAACAATTGACCCATCATATCATCTAAATATACAGAAAAGACTAAAAAATTCAGATTAACTGCTAATAGCATTAATTCAATCGACATTAGCATTATTAACACATTTTTTCTGTTTAAAAAAATGCCCCAGATACCCAAAAGAAATAAAATCATTGAAAAGGTTAAATACTTAACTAAATCCATACAAAAATTGCTTTTTTTGTGACGTTTTAATCGACTATNGTGTGTGTGTGTGTGTGTGTGTGTGTGTGTGTGTGTGTGTGTGTGTGTGTGTGTGTGTGTTGTGTGTATTGTGCGCGCGCATCTTGATATTGCGTCGCTCTGATTCTCAAAATGCATCTCATGTGCACCTGTTTCTCCTTTTAATCATCTTGCAGATACATTGTGGAGTATGTATGTGTGCCCACGGATGTTCAAGGACCAGCCTTTTCTTGTGAACACTTTGAGAGAAGGGCGTGGTCGCTCATGTATTTTGTCCTTCTTTCCTCGTGTCGTTTGCGTTTAGACCCTCTGTTGTGCAACGACACGTACCCTATGGGGGGCTTTCGTACGGGGGACGTGGCTGCACGTGAAAGGCTGAACGCTATGTCTTGGATCTTTCAAATTCAATATACGACGGTATGTGCAGCGATATATACTTTGTTGGGGGCTTTGGGACGGTGGCGTGGGTCGACGTGAAGGAGTATGCCGCGGCTTCCCCCGATGCAATTGCTGCCAACTACGCTGAGGACACCCTCCAGGTATGGTAAATTATGCTTTCGTTGGTCGCTGTTGAAGTGTATGTCAAATAAGGTACATGTGTTTGGGCTTTTAGAAAGGCAAAAATAAAAAAAAGGGACTGGGAGAAGACAGGCAACAAATATGTAAAGAGAGATGTCAAATGCTAGCAAAAGGCTTCTTTATCTAATTTGAAATTTGACCATTTGAACTGTGTATTGCCATTTATTTTGTTGAAGCCGTTTTGCACATAGGGTTAAAGCTGCGTTCCGTGTGGTTAATTGAGCGATTGATTGTCTTAGTGGGTGTTGCATCTTCGGGTGCAACTTTCTCACAGGTTGCATCAATAGTAATAGTAATTGCCCAAAAAGAATCTTTCGAAAGATATTGCATTACGTATGTTCACGCTGTTCTAAGGCACTATCAAAGTAGGAATAAATAGATATAATCAAATCGCTTATTGCAGTTCGTCTAGCCATGACTTCTTCCTTCAAATAAATTGAATAGGATTTTGTCTTTTTGTACAAGCCATGCGTACGCAACCATGAATGTGGTCGTATATGTATTATTTACATACAGGGCACTCTCTAGGCTGTAGGCACTATTTACAGCAACCAATGTCATCAAGGCTCGTCAAATCCGGTGCCCCAATGTCTTCCACGTCAATCTTTGTTCGTTCCTACCTTTTTAAGTGAGCAGAGTCTCATGGTTTGCCCACTATCATCTTTGTCCCTCTTAAATTGAAATTGTACTATCGTGTTTGTCTGCGTGCGTGCGTACAGGAATTGAATGGGCGGTTCTCGAAGGAGTTGCGTCGCATGCTGGCACGTGTGAGTCAGCAAAAGGGAGGGCCAGCTGTCGACGACGCGGCTCTCATTAGCATCGATAGCAAGGGCGTCGACATCCGGGTTCGCGAGGGGGCTCAGGTGGGTTGCTCACTTAATTTGTCATTGGACTAGTTTTGCCAAATGTGTTGCTAATTGTATTCCATTATGTTGAATGTCTCTACGTGAAATATATAGTCGTGTCTTTCCTCATTTTGTAATCGTGCATAGAAAACTTTGACAACCAGTAATTTCTGCTTCGTTGCCTTTGTTTCGGTTTTGCAGTTTAACGTGCAGCGTATGTCGTTTGAGCGAGGGCACCCTGTTGAAACGCTTGAGCAAGCCAATGACGCATTGAGGCAGATTCTTGATAGGGCATCAAGCAACATCTCATCATGAATTTTGAAGAAGCGTATTTGAGCATATGGTGTGCGACACATGTCAATGATTGATGTTATTGGCAATTTTACAATACACGTGTGTGTATTACGTGTGCATGTCAGCAATATCTTGATGTTGCTTCATGCTAATAAAGAGAATGATAGCCTCCTTGATGCGGCTGCATGTGTTCCCAATGGCATGTGCTAAATGTATAGACACTAATGCAAGCTTGTATATGCAATGTCGGTACATTGTTGGGCGTGTGTTTGAATTGGTTCACCTGTACTATTTGAAATGGGTTCATCACTTCCATCTGACAATCTTGCATTTCTTGGAATAGATTGGTCGTGACACTTGTGTTGTTTGATGCTTGGTGGGATGAATTCCATTGGCGTGCTTTGGTCACCTTTGTAGTTACGCACATTGTTCCCTAGTTTGACAATACGCCCGCACTGTCTCTTTTGGCCGTATCGTACGAATTGTAATCTGCCATATTGTCATACTTCGTAATACGCATATGAATTGATTTCCCATTCATTTTCGATTTAAAGTCGGTTTATATCACCGACACTCACGCATTTTGTCGTATTCCAACGCACAAGCTTGACTCTCACGTTTCATACGCGCGGCAAATACATACACAAGTGTGCGGCGTATCTGAATTTCATAACTGGGCATTGTTCTAGTGATCTCTATTCTGAAAGCTATTGCAATTTTCTGAATATACAGATGACATCTATAAATCAGTCAATATCAAAGTCATATTTCTGAATGTATACTAACATCAAAAAAACACAAAACGTGCAATATTTTTGTTATCAATTACGTTCCTATTGTTGTCTGATGTGTCTCCTGTTGCTGTTGCGTGTCGCTTATATTTCCGTTTTACGACGTTGTTTAAGATTTTGAGTGTGTTTGTCTCCGTAACTGTATTTCTTACTCCCTTTTCCCCCTCTTTTCTCCCCTCTCCTCCCCAAAAAATCCTAAATCATTTTCTTCTCTTCTTCTCTCTTTGCTCTTGCCCTTGTCTTTCTTGATTTTGTCCCTCCCCTCTCTCTCCCCTCGTCTTCCTTGGTGTGCAAAAAACCAAATTTATGTTTGTGCTACTTAATTTGCTGCCTGCTTTTTCCTAAATTTCACCATGCCATATGTGAAACTTGGACTTTCTCCATCCCTTCGTTTTTTTTTTCCCTCCCAATGTCTTCTGTTTGGATCTTCTATTCCGATTTGATTATTCTCTCTTTGTGTTGATTTTTTGCTCTCAGGTGATATTTGCATGTTTTTTGTCTCTCTCTGGGCAGTTTCTCTTTTTGTCTATTCGTCTGTGTGCACCCGCGGTGATTGTAATCTTACTGAATGATATTTCTGTTGGGACTCGTACTTTGGTAAGTGCTTATTTCTCTTTCGTGATCTTCTTTGGCCTCATCATATCACTCCGTTGTGGTGTTTGCGATTGTAAACGGGTTATGGACAAAGTGAAGTGATTCTTTGACAGTGTAAGGAACCGTGTTGAACTATCTTTTTACCCCTTTTTTCTCTCGTCATCTTCTTACCTCCAAATGCACTGTAATTTGTGTCAAAAGATAGGGTCTTTGGTGTTCCCATTTCCATTTTTTTGAGCGCCTCTTTTTTTGAGGTAGCCATGAGTAACCTAGTGCTTTGATGTTTTATAGTAAGAATTCTCCTAAACTGTGCATTTTGGAGTTAGGGATGAACCACCTGTGCCCTTGGCGATGTAGAGGATTGTGTTGTATTCGGCAAGTAGGAGCGAACTATCACTTGTCTCTTTCAAAAAAACCATCTATTTCAAGAAGCTATGACTTGTGTTTGAAAAGTTTTGCTTTTCATAGATCAAATTTTCTACGTTACTAAGTACGTTATCTATGTGTTCCATTACAAGTTGTTTCACTACTGGGCAACTTCGATTTTGAAAAAGAGTGCTATCATACCGCATATGCACCTCCACCATTCACTCACTCTAAAAGTATTCTACTTAACCAACTTTCTTTCAGACTCCTGCTAAGTGCATTTTTGGACGTTCTACTCAAACCTGCTTGAAACTTGGTTTCAAATAAACAAGTTGTCACATTTCTCAACAGCGTTTTTGAGCCAAAAGCATCTAGAATGCAAAGGAGGGTGACTTAATGCTAGCACATTAGCAACGGTGGTCCAAGGCCACATGCATGTGTCCATAGGGCGCATAGGCTGTTAATTGTTGTTCTTCAACATGGAATAGAAGTGGCCTTCCTTGCACTTCATACACATATCGTAAAGGCCAAATTTGATTCTAGCTTAAAATTGTGCCGTTTGCACAATTGACTACGAAAACTACAGGAAGAACATCTTTTCCATGCATGTGTATATTGATATTCTGAATAATTGTTCTTTCTATATGCAAACATACTCAATAGCCTAGAGTTGTGAAAACACATCTTTTATTACAAACTATGACTTTTTATATATTTTATTGATCTTATATATGAGTCAGTGGCATGAATTATACTCTTTTGAAAAAAATCTTAGTATTTGTACATACATGACAATGTGCATCTTCGTATATTTTCAAGAAGGCGTCATGTGCTATAGGTTCAAAATATATGGGATATCTCCTATTCATTTGCACACTTTTACATACATGATATAGTAACCAACTTGCCCTTTTGAATTCATGCCACAAGTGCACAACATTATGGGTATGCTTGGGCTCATGCACGCTCGACCAATAGTCCTACTTGCAACAATATATTGAAAATATCACCCATTGTACAACGTATGCAAGCGAGCCTACAATGTGTGAAAAATTCAACTTGGTCTTAGTGACTTCCTCGCAAATAAGCACGTGCTAAGGCATCCTAGCTTGCAACACTAACTTAAAACGCTTGCTAAATCCAAGCTACCAACTTTAATGGCCCCCATTTGCTATCCTTACCCTACCCCGAGTAATCAGCTTCACGTTATACATCAACACACACTAGAGGTTAAATCTGCAAAATATGAGCATAGCTTTATAAAAGTATTCACACAAATACTAAATTGCATTATGTGCCAGCAAATGCCTGCATGCTTGCCAAGGGGAGCTCTTCAAAGTCGTTCCTAATCCCTCCTACTTACTACGCTGTCCTCTTTATGCAACTTTATGCAATGCCAGTTGTCAGGAAGCTCTGAAAGTATTTGCTTCCTCTTTCTTTCTTGCATAATACTTTTTCTTTTCTCCTCGTTTTCCCCCTATCAATAAATATACTTGCAGCAGCTCGAGAGCATCCGTATGAGAGAGAGAGAGACGGAGAGAGAGAGAGAGAGAGAGAGAGAGAGAGAGAG
This sequence comes from Mesotaenium endlicherianum, assembly GCA_009602735.1. Taxonomy (NCBI): domain Eukaryota; kingdom Viridiplantae; phylum Streptophyta; class Zygnematophyceae; order Zygnematales; family Mesotaeniaceae; genus Mesotaenium; species Mesotaenium endlicherianum. The sequence continues at coordinate 52,935 of WELA01010274.1, forward strand.
AGAGAGAGAGAGAGAGAGAGAGAGAGAGAGAGA
>WELA01010281.1:0-12087 GCA_009602735.1 Mesotaenium endlicherianum
CAGATGAAGTAAGCTAAGGGTGAGTAATTTCCGCCTGCAAATTAGAAAGTTAATGAGCAGGAGGCGGATATCACGCTTCGAGCATCGAACAAGCCCAGACTGTAGTGTCAAAGGTTGTGCATCGAGTCTCACCGACAGGTAATATCGCTGCATCAGAGCCTCCTGACAGCATCACATCCTGCCCAGTACCAAGAAGCAGGATGTTGGATCTTTAGAATCTTCTGACAAAGTCAGATTCTGAATGGAAGCACACATATTCACATAAGTGGGAAGAACCTCAAAGACGGCCAGGACTAATACAATTGGGGTGCAAGAGGGCTTCTTTGTCAGAAAGATGCACGGCAAAAGACTTACAAGGTAATACACTTCATGAAAGGGAAGGGGGAGAAGCGGTAAAGAGTGCAAGAAGAGCAATTGACTGCACTTTATGAAGCATACTGGCTAAGGAGGTATGCCCTCAATGACTATTAACCCCACTCCGCTTGCTCTTGAGTGACACACTTGTGCAACCATGACATCCTCCAACACCTCCAAGCCAAGTCGAAGAGACGTTGAAACAAAGCCTGAGCTATCACAAGTCCATGACCTCCCCTTGCTTAATCAGACGGTCAATGGTGGCAAAGAAAATTTTGAAAAACAAAAACTGCTACCCTGGACACTCCTCTTGTACCCCACTTCAGGTCAACAGTAGGTACAGTCACAGATGCAGCCAGCAGCAAGGAATGCAGCTGTTGGGACTCACAGCTTCGCCTCTGATAATGTGGTTGGCAGCACTAAGGATGCAGTAATTTCCAGTTGCACAGGCTGTGGAAATGGAGTAATTGGGGCCCATCCAGCCCTGGAGCCACACCTCTCAACAGAGCAGACAGCAATTAGCCAAATTGCGAGGTACAACAGAAGAAAAATGAGTGCCGGAGATAGTGGGCCTAAACAAGCACATGCCTCAGCGGAGGCAAGCTTTCTATTCTCATATATTTCCAGAAGTATAAGGTTGAAGTATTTCAATGGGAGGAAGGTGCAATAAAACAGGCACCACTCAGGACGGGCTGCAACACAAATGAAAACATCACAATGGCCTCTCAAAAGCCCTCTAACGACCAGGCTTGGGTATTATGCGGACAAGCAGTCTTCAGTAGAAGATGATTTGCAATTTTCCCATGGTTGAAACAACAAGAAGCCATGGTGAATCTAGGATGAATTCAAGTGATTCAAAATATAAAAAACACTTAGAAACGACGGAGCTGGATTCGTTCACTTGGTGAAGTCAGAAAGACACCTCTCAAGCAAGAAATATCAGGACAGAACGTACCAAGTCCATGGCTAGCATGGCTGATCCCATGTTCGTGGTCACGAACGGGATGCAGAAAGGATTCATCCGCTTATATGACACTTTGAGAGCCGCAATGGCATCATGAAAGACCTGCAACCCTTGGCATTGATAAGCATCCCATCAGCATGACCGCAAATACCTTCTGCATTTGGTCCCATAGTACTGTTCTATACCGCATGATCCCCTACCAGATTATCACACCCTTCCTGTAGTGGCGTCACACGAGACAGGGCCTCACCCCAAATTTGAAATTACAGGGGCACATTACTGGCTGAAGTATGTGAGAACAATTACAATTCATGTCACAAGTAAGCTTGTAGTTACCGTACGGCATGCCTAGTCTCAAGCATGATTCCAGCTCTTTCAACTCATGCTCTGCAGCAACCGGATGCTTGCATGTCTAGACATGCTCATTAGGACGTGTTAAGGGTTTTCCCTCCTCCTCATTCACACGTTCTGCATCAGTCAATTGAGAGAGGCTAATCCTCATGGTGGATACTCTAGAAAACTTGTCGACGTCAGTCTATTTTTCTGTGCAGCTGAAATACTGGAGCATTTTCAGAATCCTTGGTGCACCTCAGAAACATACAAAAGATCCGTCGCTTTCTGGGGAAGTGAGCATTAGTCTCACTACCTGCATGCCACCCATTGCTGAGCCAATGAGGATGCCGCACTTGCTCTTATCAAGAGTTTCTCTAAGCTCTTCTGTAAAACCAGCATCCAGTAAAGCCCTTTTTCCTGCTGCGAGAAGGTACCACATAAATTTATCCATTCGCTTTGCCATCTTTGGCTGGACATAACCTTCTGGACTGAAGTCCTTTATTTCTCCGGCTATTTTCTGCCAGAGGGCAATGATGGTCAGTGTTAAACAGAAATGACCTCCATTTTTGACAGTACATTTAGAAATGCTGAAAAGCCACAGGAATGTGAAGCAGACTAAGTGTTGTTAGAAGTTAGTCTCTGGCAATGGACCTTTCTCTGCTGGGAAGAGGCAAAGATATTACAGAGTGTGCAACAAGAAGGCAACGATACTTACAGTGGGCCAGTCGTTCACGTCAAAACCTTCAATCTCAGTGATACCACTCTTCCCTTCAAGCAGATTATTGTAGAAGGTTTCTGTATCGTGTCCCAAGCAGGACACAACTCCCATTCCAGTAATAACCACTCTTCGCTGCTTCACGGCTGTCTTTTTTTTCTCATTAGCCTCTATCACTGGCTGAACAGGTTGCCTTGGCTGGACAGCTACTGCTGAAATCTTGCCTGAACAATTGCCAAAAAGAATTTGTTGTTCAAAACATCCTGTTTGCGACTACGAACGATAGAGGGTCTAAAAGGTGCTCGATACAGGTAGCATAAAGTCCGTAGTAATGTACTGCTGAAAAACACTGTTGCAATGAAGTCAGTCTGTCAGTGCGAGAATACAGATTGCACCAGTAGGAAACACCTTAGGTTTGTAGTAAGCTGGCAAATTAGTCGTTACGAGAGCAAGAATGTATTTGCTGTATACTTCTGCAGGAGGAAGGGTCTTCTGTTGTTCCGACATTGTATAGAGAGTAAACTTTCAAACTTGTTGACAGATGAGAGAGTAGACTTCAAACTTGTCAACCGGAGATGGAGTACAGAATCCGACTCCAGAGAAGCTCATTAAGTGTGTACTGCATAGATCAGCAAGCCATTTGAAAATCTGCAAGCCCAAATATTTGCATCTCAAACGGTTGGCAAATGTGTCCGAGCCAAACCTGCATAATTGTTCCTAATAAAAGGGCGACTATGATTCTTGTGCATATCTTGCAGGCCAAAACCAAAAATTTCACTTGTAATACTGCCCTGCTCAAGAGTTGAGCCATTTGTTTGATCCAGAGATGTAGCATGAACTCTTCTGCTTCTATTTCCACTAGTGGCTACCGAGGTCTTTCCGAAGGAGGCCGTTCTGATCAATCGCGTTCCGAAGCTGACATTTCCAACACTGCTCTCAATTTGATTGCGACATACATTCTCTCCAATACAATCCACAATGTAGAAGTGAGACCGCGAGGTTAAAGAGCTGCAATGCAAAAATGCCGTTCCTGCAGCCATTTCTAAGTACTATTCTTTTAGGGGCACAATCCTTGAGAACTACAGATGAGATATGGTCCCTCTCCAAGATCAACCATATGGCGACGTTCACAGCCTCTGCAAGGAAAAGACAGGGCGCAGATGCTTGGATACAAGACTCATCCCCACCGGAATACAAAATTGGGGCGGACCAGATGAGATAATCCCACTTTAACTTGCTTAATCGTATAAGCTTCACAACTATTCTATTCGCTCTAAGCGAGAAAGCATATGGGCAGTAACGTTGAACCTGGAAATCAGGTCGCTAACATTATCACTCGTTTCACCTCAGTGGAACCATGATATATTTGTGAAGTGTGTAGTGGTCTGTAGTGGACAAAGAGATTTATGACCTGTCATACCGGTCAAGAATTAACAGGCAGGTTAGGAAAAAGGAAATTAATGGGGAATTGCACGGACTCGATGACTTTTACACATGGGCAAAATTGGGCAGAATGAGCTCGAGATGCATGCTCGCGGGGATGCGCCCAGGATGGCCACGGGTGCTTTTCCAAATGTTGGAAGAGGTGGAAAATTTGCCTATTTTTCAGTTGGCTTCTGTGGACAACTTGAGCTCCGTTTATCATGCTCCGCCGACGCAAGAGGCAGCTTAGAAGTTCACAAAGTACGTATACCTGGAAATACCCGAAATTTTTGCCACGTCATGGTTCACCAGGCCACGAGAGCGAGCTCGTTCGCGGTTCAGAGGCACTGATGCAGTGGGGCTGTACTTGTCATCCGAGATTACCGGTGGAGTCCGCTATATGCAACTAGATGCAACTAAACGTTTTTTGAACTTGAACACTTTCCAATGAAATTGACAAGCTGCGACACGAAATTTGCAGGGGACATCGCATTTCAGGTGCTATAGCTGGTCGCTAGCTACTCTACGACATCGAGCATCTACTACGTAATTGTGGCGAAAATTGCGCGCCCGGTGAAGTATGAGGCTGTCGCGAGTTATTTCACCACCGAAGGTGGTGGTGAAGGGCCAAGGGTGGTCGAGGGTGGTCGAGGGCAGTCGAGGGTGGTCGAGGGCGGTCGAGGGTGGTCGAGGCCAAGGGTAGTCGCTTGCTGCAATCAGCTGAAACGACTTGCGCAGTTGCTCATTTAGTACGGTCCTTATATTTGAATTCGCTTACATGTTAAGTTGGATCTGGTCCACCTTTGACGTACAATGCTCTAGGCGCGATCCATCATGTCATGCATCGTCACCAATTCTTATTTCCCACTTATTTCCCACTTCTTCCACTGTTTTCATTAGAACGACGTTGTAAGTGCGTTCAACCAATGGCCTCTTCACATCGCCCTAGATCAAGGTCGACTCTAGGCCATGCACTAGGCGATTAAACTCGGCCTAACTGTCGCTCCAAGGTGCTCCGACGGCTTCTTGCTTTTTTATCTCGTTCAAGCACGATTCAAGTTCAAACGCACTGCAGCTTAACTGAACATGCATATATCGCCTTTACTCTAACAGTGGCGTACCTCAGTACTTACTACAAATAATGATTTCGCTGACGAAAGAGCAATGAAGCTTGACTTTTTGCACTTTTCGTGTTCTTACTGAAGAGGCGCTTGTCACAATCTGGGCGAAACAAGCTATGCGCAAGTCTGGCATCGTGTGTCATTGAATCTGCATACCGTGACCACTCCCTCACGATCAAGCGTTTCAGCTTACCTCATCCATAGCATCATCACGGTCTCTTACAGATTGCTCGTGCGCTATTGTCTTCCAGCAAACTATTGTCTTCGAGCGATCCTCTGCTAGTGGACGTCGTTTGTCTTCAAGCTGCACCTCTATGGAAGACGAGCGGAGGGCATTGCCTGGATGGGGCACTTCGCTTGTGCTGGACCTGAACAACATATTTGAGGACGATCCGTACATGTATGCTCCTCAGCTGGACATTCACTTCGAGTGAAGTCTCAAACTGACTCCATGTGTTAACACAATAACTGACACCTTCTTACCCGTTCACTCTCTATCGCCTTAAAGACAACACTTTTGTGAGGAGCATTGACTTGAGGCCTTCACCACTCTTGCTCCTAAAATGGGCCAAACCTTGATGCCAACGGCTTACCAATGAGTGAAATGTTGTCTCCATAGCCTGGTGATTGTCACTACAGCAGTTACTCAAAAGTATCGCATAGTAAGCCCCACATGTGAGTGTTTTGTCCTGTTGAAAAGGTTGCTATGGGAAAAACTTGAAAGCAGATCGGGCAGACCGTAGCGTTATGTGATCAAAGTATATGGCAACCTCAATGCGTTGAAGAAGCTTGAGAGTGTGATCCGGTACTTTTGAAAGGTAAGTGAGGGTTGGCCGTCGAGAAGCTTGCGCTCGCTCGCCAATGGCACCCCAAAAAGTAACGATGTGGCTTGCAAGAGGGGCAGTTGATCCTGGCGATTCCGAAGCTGGGATGTATTATGTACCGCGCTCAAGAAAAGAAAAGTCTTATCCCAAATCCTACTCCCGGGAGCGCCGGATCTGCAGAGCCCCTATCCTACAGCCTAGAACATGGCCCTGGTGCATTTCACACCTATGATTGGGCTCTAAAACCGAGTGCAGCCTAGGCTCTCAAAGCTGGCGCCTAGTCCCTCAAACCCTACGCACATGACGCTGACCTACGACATGGTCCCTGGACTTCAGCTCAGACCCATACCCCTGACCTAACTCCTCAGAACCGGCGCAGCAAGTCAGTTGGCTTGAATATTTGACGTCACAGTTTGAGCCCTTCCCTCAGGCCCCATAGAAGAGGTCTGCTAGCTGAGGTTCCGGGTTGGGGGTGTTCCTCGAGGTGCTCCGATCACAGGGTTCAAGAGCCAGGTTTCGGGCTCTAGCTGCAGAGGCTTTTGGGCTTCTTGCAGTGTCTTGACCTGGAGATGCAGCGGATGCATGGGTTCAGGGCGGGACTTAGCTTACTGCACACATATCCTGGGGCCGTAGCCAGAGGGGTTCGAGGGGGTTATGAGCAGCCCCAGAGGGGTTGTGAGCAGAGCGGGCATGGCCCGGAGGGCTTGGCCAGAGGGGTTTACTGGAAGGGTTGGCGGGGTTTTTTAAGCATAGTGTGAGGGGTTGTATGGTACAGTCAGAACTTGTTTTTGGGCATAGCCTTGGGGCTGTGTGGGGCAGAGGCCGAGGGGGTTCGTTGGGCATGGCCAGAGGAATCTATCGACACGGCTAGAAGGGTCTAGTAGGCACCGCCAGAGGGGTCTATGGGCACGGCCAGAAGAGTTCAGCCATTAACGAGGGTGGGGGCTGTGCTGAAGGGGGAGTCGAGGGGCAGAATGACATCTAGACCCAAAGCCCCGTGAGGGGGCGGCACACATTCTCCATTGTCGTGCTTGACTTGCGCCTGGGCCTGGCGCTGATCTCACGGGCCACGACGCTGGCTGAGCTCTCGTTGGCTCTTGCTTACCATCCGGGGGCACAAGTTTTTCTTGAAGTGGGGGGAGAAGGGGTAGTGGGTTTGGAGAGAGGGCGTGCAGGAAAATCACAGAGGAGGAGATTTGAACGGCCTCACTGAGGCTTCTGCTGGTGAGGGGTTAAGGTTAGGGGGGGAGCAGGACAGCAGGGCAATAACTTTGTCCTGACTAGCAGAGTTCAGAAGGGGTAGTGCTTATTTTCGTATGGGAAGTAGGAGAAGAGAAGAGAAGAAGAGAAGAGAAGAGAAGAAGCAGAGCGGGCGCGCAAGGCCAGCAGGCGTTAATGCTGGGAGAGAGGTGCAAGAGTAATTTATTGAGTAGTATTTTGTGTATGTTGATTATATAGGTTTCATTATAAAGCCACGAACTGTAGATGTATATATCGTCTCACGTGTGTTTCTCATTCTTGATATTTCTTTCAACATACTTTCTCGTTAATCTCTTGACACTTGGGTATAACCTATACCCTTTCACCTGATAACCCTATATGAATGCATGCACTTTCACTCATAAGAGGAGCTTAGGCTTAAGTCATACTTGACAAAGCCTTTGAGATGGAAAGAGTAGTTTGTGTATAAGGTGGTGCAGCCGCCAGAAGTTGAAGTTTTGCAGAAAATCCCTCTGCCGGTCCTTCTCCTAGGCGCTGACTTCTTAGCGATTCTCTGGTAAACTCTGTGTGGTTCCTCGCATGTTCCCACACAGAGTTTGGAATTGTGCCCTTTTTACGCCTCGCATTGAAAGAAATAACATCGTCTGCTGCTAAAGAACTTATCTTTCTATCTTCTTGGATCACGCAATGCTGGTCCCTTTCCCCAGGTTTTTTGACACGGTGTATTCCTTCGACGTCTACCACTATGTGACTAACTTTGTCACCTTTGTTTTGTTTTTCTATTGGCTCTTACAAATTGCTCATCTGGTTCTCATGAGATCACACAGTGACGAGGTGGGGATCGTTCCGTCAACTTGCCCGGGAAACATGGGCACAGATGCTGACGTGGCGCAACATCCCGAGTCGTCCTCACCTCCACACGACGGAATTCCAGATTCTTCAGGACTCGGGCGCGAAGGGATTGACCATGGGCAGCAGCCCCAAAAAAGATTGAATCCTGCCCAATTCGACACGTCAGCATTTTGGTGCAAGGAGCACAAGCTTGCCATTGCTGCTCCCGCTGCGAAGGAAATGTACGCCGCAGCCTCTGCAGCCTTTCATGCTGCCCAAAAATCTCGGGCAGCAGGTGCAGCTGCCCAGGGGTCCCAGGCTGATCTACACTCTGTGCGGGCCGAGGAGGAAGGCGCCACGGTTGCGGGAGCGGATGCCCGAGGTGCCCGTACAATGCGATCAGCTTCTCATGGGGACGCGACAGCTGGCAAGGATGCTGACGTGGCGGGATGCACCCGGGCGCTCGTGCTCATCAACGCGGATCATCTCAGTGCTTGGAACATGCGGTGAGGATGCTTTCCCTCTCCCGCCCTAATCTGCACTGGCTGTTACCTGTGCAGGGGATCTTGTGAGTTCCTAAGTCCTAAGAATGAGTTCCTATCAGGTAGAGCACGCGCCTGTTCTCGGGTCACTCATGGCAACGCCAGAATATTCCAGCCTATTGCTGAAGCTGCTGGCTTGCTCTACCAATCTGAAGGGAGGTGGCTTTGGAGGACGAGGTACATTGCGGCTGAGCAGCAGAGGACAGAGCAGAGATGAGAGTGCTGCTGCGGCGTGTGAGAGCTGCGCGCGAGAAGGCAGAGGGGCCAGCCGGCCCCCTTAGCCTCCTCAGCCTCCTCTGCCATATGCGAGCAACTGTCGCGTCCTTATTGCATCCCTCCTACTTGGTAGATTGTCGGCACGATTAACGCTTCCGGTCTCTCCGGCTGAGTGCGGCGCCTGGGATGTAGGAAGGCGCTGCTCCTGGCGGCAGCTGGCGGCGGTGCCGACGAAAAGGGCAAAGAGAAGGAGGAAGAGAACGAGGAGGAGCAGCAGCAGCTGCGGCTGCGGGCGGAGCTGCGGCTGGCGGGAGCCGTGCTGACGCTGCGCCCCAAGAGCGCTGAGACCTGGGCTCACAGGTGGGCAGGCGTACGCACGCACGCATGCACGCGCACGCGCGCGCGCTTAACCCCTCCCTTTTCCCGATCACATTCTCCCCCACTCGACTCTCACCTTGCAGGATTTCAGAAGTCAGTCAATTACATTCTTGCCTAATTGCTTCTGTCCTAACACTGCTGGTGCGCCTCTCTTCTGTCACAATGTCTTCCGTTTCTGGATGGGAGCAGCCTCGTGCGCCTCCCATGCCTTCCCCCCCTCCCCACGGATCTCAGACAGGCACAAGTGCCGACGTCCGCTCTCACGTCTGGTAATATAAGCTATGAAGCACTTGCATGGCGAGGGATGCGTGTCATACCCGACGATGCGTTATCGTGGACCTCTCAGGGACGACCGTGAGCTCAGATCACTGAAGGCCCCTCAGACACATTGGGCAGGAACAGAAACGGCACTTGTAAAAAACGAAACGGAACTGGAGTGCACTTCCCAGTCAAAGGACACACTTGTTAAGAGCAAATCAGTACTGTTCTCTACTCTCTTCTTGCTGAGATGCTGCAAGTGCTCCCACATACTGCGCAGGAGGTGGGTGCTGAGCCAGCTGGCGCAACGGCAAGCAGCAGCGGCAGGCTGGGCGGCGCCAGCCATGCAGTCGCTCCTGCAGCGAGAGTCCGCCCTCGTCCTCCTCATGGCAGAGGTGCGCTTCTGAAGTGCACGGCACGCACCTGCGGCCACTCGCACATTTGTAGCAGCTGTCTTTGAGATTAGGTAGCGCCAAGTCTGTAAGTCAGGCTGTTCTTGCTGCAGTCAGTACTTATCTGTATTGTGTATCTGTATGATATATATAAATTTTATAGATGCATATTATATATGTACATTATATATATTTATACTGTAGGCCATGAGGACCATCGTCACAGCCATTCACACGCAAGCATACAGGCCCGCAAGCACAAACACACACCCACACACACACACACACACACACATACATGCATACAGAGGGAGAGAGGGGGGGAGAGGTATATGTTATTTATGGATGTATTGAATGCATCCACTATTCATATCCTTAACTTCGTCAGTAACGGGCCGTTCTTGTCACTGACACTTGTCCACTATATGTTTAGAACCAGTCATAGCTCTATGTTTAAGACAAATCCAACGCAGAAGGGGGCTAGATGAGGACAATCAGGAAAAAGGCGTGTGCTGCCGAAGCGAGAGGAAAGCGCAGTCTGACTGAGCAAGTGAGCGAGGGGGCATGTGCGTCCGGGTGAGAGAGTGCAGCGCGCTGCGAGGGGGATGTGTGTGTGAAGGCCACACGTCTTATCTCCGCCCTCGTTCTGACACTCTTCCCAACTTAGCCTTCGCGCTGTTTGTCCCGTAGTGAGTACCCTCTGGTTGCACTTGGTGTGACATGATGTCAAGCCCTTCCCCCTCCTTCCCCCCAACCCCACGCTCTCCCGTACACCCCCCTCTCCACCTCACTGAGTACAGTAAACTGTATCTGCCCCTTGGGGCACGCGTCATCACCCCAATACATTCTTGTCAGGCAGTTGAATCTTATGTTCTCCTTCTTCTCTTGTCTGATTGTCCTACGGTAGAACTGCCTCGCCCTGCGAGCACAGGAGTGTCTGCATGCATGGGCGCGCGCGCGCGTGTGCGCACGCGCTCGGGTGAGCAGAGCTGCCCGGCTCAGAACCGCAGCCACTACTTCTGCGGGGAATACGTCCAACTTTCATCACACGTTTCTCCTTGAGTGACTGCCATCTCTATTTTGGATTGTGCGTGCGCTGCAGTGCAGAGCAAGGGACCCGCCCATCGACCGTGCATGTTCAGTGCCTCTGCAATCCTACGTCACCACGCAAACGATTGCTCATAGTCATCAAGTCCGCATAGCAGTTCATGACATTCATGCAATGTACTCATGTGATACATGCATCGGCGCGCACGCCTGCCTGCCTGCCTGCCTGCCTGCGTGCGTGCGGGGTTGCAGAGGTCGGCCATGAACTACCGCGCGTGGTCCCACCGCGGCTGGCTGGTGCCCCGCCTCTCCCTTGCCCAGGTTTGCATCACCCATCCATCCACCCGCCAACTCACGCTTTTTGTTGGGCTAGAGCGTTGAGCCCCAGAATCTGTGGCTGAGAAAATGTCAATCTGGCCCTTGATGGGGCGCATTCCAGTATGTGTCTGCGCGCGCGCGTGTGTGTGTGTTGATCACATCGATGTCAAGAAATCATAGAGTCTTTGAGTATCAACATAGAATTCTGGGTAGGTCAGGGCTGAAATCAGGGCTGGGGTTTTTGGAGTTACTTGGGGTGGAGTTTGGACCAAAAGTGAGCAAAAGGCCAATCCCGAGTGCGGGGAGGTGGGAGAGACCTCAGCCCCTTTCTTGCCAAACCCCAGAGCCCCTGCCATGCACGTTGTCCACAATCTCTAGGTCTTTGCAGAGGTCTCCTTGTGCTCCTGCACCTCGCTCTTTGACTAGTTTCGCCTTTCCCCATCCCTCCTCCCCGTCCCATCTGTTCCACCTTTTTCCCTTGGCAGCCATCATCTCCCTGCCTTCACGGCTTAGGACACGGAGGCTTTCACGTGCTGGCCGCCGGCCGTATTCTGTCAAGGACTTCTCATTCTCAGTCGCTTGTGTGCTCATTTGGGCCTCTGTCTTTATGACAGTAGTGATCACGAGTATGTGCGTGCTCCCCGCTTGGCGCATTTTCCCATGCCTTGTAGGACAAGCGCTCTCGACTGCAGATAAAAATCACCAAACCAGAATGGTCCGGCGGAGGAAAGCGGAGCCAGCATTGGATCGGGCACAGGGAAAGTTGAGATCGTTTCACATCGACGCTATAGAGGACGAGGGTTCTCTCCCCTTCCACGTCTGTTCCTTCCTTGGCTGCCCTCGACGTCGTCTCACGTGGTTTTTTCCACACCAAAAATGAGGTTGGGGGGCTTGTGGTCAGGGGTAGGAAGGTGGCAGGGGCGCAACTGTGCAAGGAATCTTCACCTTTGCTGTGTGGTGCCCTTTACAGACATCTCAGCGGCAGCGTTGCGGACGCTCTTCAAGCACCTGACAAGTGTCACAGGCGAGAGGCAGGTGAAGCAGGAGCTGGGGACCACGCGGCCGTGGGCGCAGCGCCACGTGGAGGACAACTGCGTGTTCCACTACCGCCAAGTGGGTCAGCTCTCCCCCCACCCCTCCATCCCCCCCCC